>CABHPQ010166609.1:0-13623 GCA_902168405.1 Peromyscus aztecus
TCATTGTGAGGTTTTGATTCAGGCATATATTGGATGGCGATAAACTAAGGGGAAGTTATATATATATATATACATATATATATGTATATATATATATAATTTTATACTTCTAACATTTCCTTTTGCAGAGTGCATTGAAATTGACGTTGTCTATTTGTCAGTAATTATATTCATTATTCTGTGACAAAACACCATAAGCTAGTTCTATCAAGCTGAAACATGGCACCCCTTATAACCTTCATCCTTTCCACTCTATATGACAGTAATAAGTATTTCTCTACCTTTCAATGTTGTAGATTCTGCTGAAGATGAAAATCATGTGATTGGTCTTCTATACCAAGTGACTTCACTTAATGTTCTCCAAGTCCATTTATCATGTGAAAGTGAGATAGTTTCATACTTACCATGACCGTTTAGCGTATCATTACCTACATATAAAGTAAATTTTCTTTATCTATTAAACTTGAATGTTGTCAGCATGAATACCTCTCTTGGCTACTGTGAGCAGTAATACAGCAAACATGAAAACTTACATGTGATTTCATGGCATTCAGAGAGAGAGAGAGAGAGAAAGAGAGAGACTTGTGCATGCCCTTCATACTTCCTAAGAAGAATGGATAATTATAACATAACACTATTCTGCTGTACAGAAAAAAGAAAGAATAAAATATAAAGGTAAATGGATGATACCTAGAAAAGAGTATATTGGATGAGGTAAATCAGACTTAGAAATACAATCACCACATGTTCTCTCTCATCTGCAATTGCTAGCCCTAAGTTCTCATAAGTGAGTATACAACAGTTCAGATTGGTAATACTTAGTACTTTTAGTGCACAATGTGATTTGGTTCACAAGTCATTTTGGTGACTATTTCACCATGACTGGTATTACATAAAACTAAATTTTTAAAATGCTTGCCGTTTTAGATGAGGTATTTTAATAAAAAAAAAGTGAGACTTCTGTTCTTGCATGTTACAAAAACTAAACATTGAAATGACTTAATTGGTTCAAAATGGTTTTCAAAGAGATACAAATCTGTTATAAAAGTGGAGATCAATATTTTTTTATTAGCAGAGTGATCATTTCCAATAAGGGTAAGGACCAATGAGAGTGTCTGATGTGTATAACATAACGAGTTTTTCACTGTTTTCTGGACAGGAGTACGCAGGGAACTTCTCATGATGAGGCTTCATTATTTTCAGCACTTAAAATCTGCTCAGCCATGATTAGTGTCTGTGGACAGATGATAGGAGTTTATTTCTTATCCAACAATTTCATAGCCATGCCCCTGATAACTTTAGGACCAGTGTGCCTTTCACTAGATTAATCCAACTACTACAGTTTCACATTTTAGAACTCTAACTTGTTCTGGTCTGGATACAGAACTATAAGGTTAAAAACAATCTTACAAAATGTTACATTGAGGAAGATAGTATAGATATATGGAGGCTGTTATCCATTTTTTTCTTCTTTTATTTAATGTACAAATGGCAGAGTTGAAAAATACAACTGTTATATTTGTCTTAGGAAAAGTGATGATGTATTTATCTAGGTATTCAGTTTATATACTTGACCTACATTTGGGCTACTCACTACTGTTACAAATTCCAGAGTTTCCAACTATACTTAGTCACAAGACCAGTTTCTTAAGGAGAAGCTTCCCTGTTTAATATTGTATATTTGAAAATGAATGTCCTAGGATCAGAATTTCTGATGTAAAAATTTTCAACAGATACCTGAAATTGGAAGTTGATTTTACATTTCTGTTGTTCAATTCCCTCATCCATCAAAAGAAATGTCATATGTATAGTGCATTTGAGAATATAAATATATAATATGATATATATTGATATATCTTGATAGCCAGAGTTTCAGAACAGTAAGTTAGGATGTGAGTGCAGTATTACTATACTTTTAATATTTTCTCCTACATGGTCTGAAATTTATATTTCTATTGGTATTATATCTTCCTAGATTTAGTTGGCAACATTCCCTGTGACAAGCAGGTAAAGGTGGATTCACTTAAAGAAACTACATAATCACTTGTAATCACTGTTTGTTTCCTAATGCATGAGATTATTGCTGTTAGCTGCATCTAGTGCTTAGAGATCTCTCGTCCTGCTTCAGAGTCTATATGGGAGAAACATTATTGAACTAAATGACCAGTGTAGAAAGTCTTAGTCTTTTTTCACATGATTATGTTCATCTATTTCAGGAATAGACTCTTTGAATAATCATAAGCATAAATAAATGTCATTTACCTTCCTCTAAAGGAGAGGTTTTGCAAGGTTGATGGTAGATTCTGTAGTTTGGGGAACACTCACTACTTTCTTATTTACATGTTTTAACATTAGAGTACCATCATGCTAAACTAGAGTTGCAATTATCCAAGGTTAGATTGACTTCCTGAGAGGGAAGATGCACAATGTGAATGGTAATTAGCCTGTAAAACACAAGCATTCAAAATATATGATAATGAAAACCTTGTATTTTATTTTATTACTTATTTTGATTGACAATTTCAAAATACTTCCAAAGGGGATGTAGTAAAGTGTCTTAGCAGTATCCATTCTTTGTTGGGGTATATTTAGCCTTATACCTCATATATTATTTTTAAATTCTAATTTTTTTTTCATTATTTATGAAGTGCCACTTAAACCTTAGTCTGGTTTTCTCTAAATATTTTTGCTAAAAACAAATAATAATTACTTGCAAATGGCAAGAAAATAGATGTGGAATGACCTTACAATGAGGATTGCTTTGGGATAATTCACATTAGTTCTTTTTCACGGCCTAACCACCATTGCCTCTCATTGGGTCTACTTTAAAGACTGATATTTCAAATCACTCTGTGCATTTTACTTTTTTCTTGAGCACAAATGACTGGATTCAGAGTCTGTTACTATTTCTCCAAGTTCTGTAATTAACCAAAATTTTGTAGAACTTATTGTCCACACAGGTTCATTACACTAAGAAACTTAACTAAGTGTGATCAGTCTGACCAATACTTGTGATATATCTTTCTTTTATTACTGAGATTACAATATAATTATATTACATCTTCCTTCCCTTACCTCCCTTCAAACCCTCCATATATTCTGCCTTGTTCCCTTTCAAATCATGTCCTCTTTTTCATTCATTTTTGTTGTATGTATGCACGATACCATTAAAGCCAGAGTATTGTAGCTTCCTCAAAATAAGGTAAATTATGGCCATTTAATTTCTCTAGCACAATGCAGGAAAGTAGAGCAGGAAGAGCTGTCTTTCCAGGATCCTTTTCTCTGGGTGTTGTTTGATTTTTCAACACTAACAGTGAGGTCAGCACTGTGAATGGAGTGTACCTTATTACCTAAATTAGTCATATGAGAGCCCAGAGGGATTGCAGCTATTCAGTGGTAATCTAAAGAAATTAGTTTGAATACAGAAATGAACTCCAACACAATAAGAATACTTTGTTCTTGTAAGTTTTGTCCTATAGAGAGAAAAGAGTAATGACAGGATTCAAAGTTCCTCTCTAATGTGTTTAAGTCTTAATTAGTTTTATGAACTACTCAACCCTCTGCAGCCTGAATATCAATAACATTCAACTACTCCTACTTAAATAACATATAGATCAATACATAATTAAATAAGTTGCCTAGATAAATTACAAGTAAATTATTACGTCTTCAATGCTCCAATTGATGAGCCATTGTTTAGCCGAAGCTATCCACATCCTCCAGGTGTCTGGATAGTACTTAGAGGCAGCAAAATTTATTGGCAATTATTATATATCTATATATAATATCTATATTTTTATTGTTTTCAAACTTCTTATTCTTTTTTCCTCTGGGGTAAATGGTAGAGTTCATGGCCAGCCTGGTCTATAGAAAGAGCTCCAGGACAGCCAGGGCTGTTACACAGAGAACCTCTGTCTAAAAAAAAAGAAAAGCAAAAAACAAAAAATAAAAAAGAACCGAAAAAAGAAATATAATTTAAAGTGTCGCCTCAGTCTAAGCAATTGAGCTCTTAGAATGTTAATGTAATTATTCAGTGTTTAAATACTATTTTATTTTTATATTTTTGTTGTATTAAAGATATTTAACAAGAGGGCCATAACTCACCAAATTGTAAGTGCACTAAAATTCAAAACAACTATAGTTATAATGTTGTTCACATAGAAATTATTCAACATGCACTGCCTAGCATCTCTGGGAGTCATAGCTATTCAAAAAACCACAAAGTATGATACAGGGAGTGGGGTGTGAGGTTTCAAACAACTCAGGACATTCCCAGTTCCCTCCTTCTCTCTTTCTCCCTCCTACTTATGAATCAAATATGCGCTCTCAACAATTGCTACCACCATGCCTTTGCTGTGCAATCATTGACGTAATCTCTGAAACTGTGAGCCAAATTAAATATTTTCAATTATAAGTTACCTTGCTCGTGGCATTTTGAAATAGCAAGAGAAAAATAGTTAAAATAAGTGGTCTGGAGGGGCAAAGAAGAATAATGGGACAGAAAGGATTAAATGTGAAATGCAGTGGGAGTGATTGGCTTTTTCATGAATTCATACCACGGACGTTGGGCGCCAGATGTAGCATGAGTCTTAAAAGTTCTTATTAATAAAAGCAAACCTGAGCCAGGTATTAGAGTGAAATGCTGGATGGTCAGCGAGACAGAACAAGCCACAGCTAACCTCACCTGGCCAACTTCTCAGCTGGTCTTGTTTCCTCAGACTGGAAGCCTCTGTGTCCTCATATCCGAATGGCTCTCAGCTGAACTGTGCTGCTAGAAACCTGAAAGCTTAACCAGCCAAATGCTTAGTCAGCCAAATGCCTCGAGTTTCTGGTCCTCAGGCCTTATATACCTTTCTGCTTTCTACTACCACTCCCTGGGATTAAAGGCTGACTTTCTGGGATTAAAGGCATGTGTCAGCATGCTTGGCTGTTTCCAATGTGGCCTTGAACTCACAGAGATCCAGAGGGATTTCTATCTCTGGAATGCTAGGATTAAAGGCGTGAGTGCCACCATTTTCTAGCCTCTGTATCTAGTGGCTGTTTGTCCTCTGACCCCAGATAAATTTATTAGTGTACACAATATTTTGGGGAATACAATACCACCACATATGGTTCTCTTTGTTTCTGTTTTATTGATTCCAGTCCTCAGCTTGATTGTTTCTCGCTAACTATTCCTCTTGTGTGTGCTTACATCCTTTTGTTTTGTTTTCTTTCAGGTGTGCTGTCAGTTGATAGTATGAGATCTCTCAATTTTTTTTTTTTATGTAGGCACTTAGTGCTATGATTTTTCCTCTTAGCACTGCTATCATTGTGTCCCATAAGTTTAGGTATGCTATGTGTTCATTGTCACTGAATTCTAGAAAATTATTAGTTTTGTTCTTTATTTCTGTTTGGGCCCATTTTTCATTCAGTATAGCTGTTCGGTTTCCATGAGGTTGTAAGCTTTCTGTTGTTTCTGTTGTTGATATCCAGCTTAATCATTAGTACTCCGGCAGGATGCAGAGGGTTGTTTCAATTTTCCTTTAATTTTTGATACTCGCTGTGTTTCTGAGAATGTGGTCAATTTTGGAGAAAGCGCCATGAGGTGCTGAAAAAAAAAAAAGCATATTCTTTTGTGTTTGGGTAAAATGTAATACTTTTTCTGTTTTCCATTCTAAGGTCAGCACATCCTTAAAGTATACAGGCTGATTTAATTCTGTACTTTTTTCTATTATCCACTGTCTCTCTGCAGGTGTTCTTCCTTTCTCATTAGCACTGAGAAAATTCAAAGTTAATAGAGCATTGTGCAGTCTATTTCTGGGGGGTTTGTTACCCCTTTCTGTTTATTTTGCATATCCTTTAGAGTTGGATTTGATCTTTCTATGACTGCTTGGCCTGTACAATTGTGTGGTATAACCGTAATATGCTTTATATTGTAATAATCAAAAAATTGTTTCATTTTACCAGAGACATATGTTGGAGCATTGTCAGTTTTAATTTGTACAGGTATATCCATGATGGCCATACTTTCTAGCAAATGTGAGATTACAGAATCAGCCATTTCAGAACTCAAAGCAGCCGCCCATTAAAAACTTGAATAGGTATCAATGCTGTGGTGTAGATTTTTAATTTTCCAAATTCTACAAAATGAAACACATCCATGTGCCAGATTTTTTTCCTCTGAGTACCCTTTGGGTTACTTCCTGCACATAGTGGAGTTTGGAACTCCCAAATTCATGACCTTTTTTCTTTGATCATGACTTCTATACACACACACATACACACACACACACACACACACACACACACACACACACACACACACGGTGATGTATTGTGTCCCCAATATACTGTGTCTCCCAATAAAATAAAACTTGCCTGGAGATCAGAGGAAAAAGCCAGTCACTATATAGAAGTCAGCAATGGTAGCACATGCCTTTAATCCTATCACTTGGCAGAGAGGGATCAGCTGGATCTTTGTGAGTTCAAGGCCACACTGGGAGCAGAGCCAGGCACATGCCTTAAATTCCAACACTAGTTAACTATGGACGCCTGGAGGACTGTACAAACAGGAATTGATAGAGCTGGGCAGGAAGAGGAAGTACGTAACTGGACAGAGAGAGCAAATCAGATGGCAGAACAGCAAGGCATATAGGCATAGATAGATAGGAAATAGCTCCTCTTTGGAAGTTGTGGAGTTGGTGAGTTGAGGTTAGCTGTGGCTTTTTCTCTATTTCCCTGAGGTTTTCACCCCTATATCCGGCTCCATGATTTTTTTATTTAATAAGACTGTTTAGAAATTTGTCTACACATATGCATATATATATATAATTCATAAATATATACAGACTACTAAGTTTATTTAATTTTTCCTATATGTGTATGCTTTAAAGTCTGCTCACTTGGTGTTGTTTAGCAGATTAGTTACTTCATCCTGAAGAAGACCAACTCACCTCTCACCTGTAGCTCTTTATTTAGGATTGGGGCCCCATGAGATTTCTTACAACTGTGATAGCATGTCATTTGGTGCTGTAATTTTCAGGTCCAGTTAAGGTAACCATATTGCTGAGATTGCATGATTAAAGCTTCTCTGTCATGTCTAGAAAACACTATCTTAGAGCAGACTTTCTTGTCCCGTGGCTCATACCATGTTTTTACCCACTCTTCTGTGATATTCCCCAAACTTTAGGTATAAAGGCTGTGTTGTAGATGTACCAATTTTCATTGGGTACCACACAATTGGTTGTTCTCTACATTTTGAACAGTTATGGATTTCTATAAAGCTTAGTGTTTTCTTCAAAGAGGAGCTTCATGGATGGTGAATAAGAGCCACAATCATTAGAGGGGATAAGGATAAGGATAAATGCATTTAAAATGCATTTTGGAATCGCACAGATTCAAGAAAGTGGCAATTACAGGTTCTACTCTAAGATACATGACCTCACAAGTCACAGGTACTTGCCTAGGTTTTCAGTAGTAGGAATGATTTTCCTCCTGATAAGCTAGTCTGAAGTTCAGTTAGACTTCTATTGGTTAAGTTCAAGATATAAGTGCCACAATTACACCTTAATGAATATATTGCAATGCCGTCATCATGGTTCATAGGTATTTCAGCAAGTTAAACATATAACTTTCCTTCCTCAAAGATTGCATATCATTTTCCTGTGCTATGAAAACTAACCCCTAGGGAAGAGGCTTGTGAATTGATTCTAACTGGATTTCTCCTAGTTCACAAAGTGAATGGTGACTTCAGTAGTAAGAATTTACCTTCCATTTCTGGGAAGATACCAAGGGCAACACCATTACTCTATACTGTTTTTGGATTCTCTTGTACTCCTCTGACTAACAACTTGAAAGGATGTTTCTCATGTTTGGAATGAGCAATTATTTATAAAACTATCAATGGCTCTTGGTGAAAGCATTACCATTCCACATGGCAGAAATTCCTGAACTGTATACATATGTATACATATGCACTTATATGTATTATATGTGATCTTAGGTAAATGTAAAATGGTATGATTTGATGTGTTATTTTCCAAGAATCCTTAAGAATAGTGCTATATATTTTTGCAAGAAATTACATTCTTAAGAATGAATAACAAATTCTAACAGAAAAAAATGATTTGGAAGAAGAATGCCAAATTTCACAAATGCATCAGGTGCAATAAACCCATAGTCTTAAAAGATCAACAATTACTGGTTAGAAATTAGTTCTTTTCAAAAATTCATGATTATCCATGAGATGAATAAAACCTTGCCATAATAGATGAAATTTTAATCATAATTCCTAAAGCCTGTAATCAAGAGAAATTCTCTAAATAAATCAAGGAAAATGACACTTTTTAAAAAAATTATGTCTCAAACTAAAGTATATATATACACGAATTTTATAAAAAATGAAAGGAAATAACTTTGGATAAGACATACAGAAGTGCTGCTTTCCTGCCTCAAGCAATGTATAATATGTTCAATTTCATTACTTATTTATGGAGTTGCAAATAAAAATTGCAGTGTCCTCCAGTACATGCTGAGGTGGTTTGAATGAGAATGACCCATATGGGTTGATATGTTTGAATATTTGGTATCTAATTGATGAAGTGTAGGGAATTATTAAGAAGGTGTCCTTGTTGGAAGTATGTCACTTGGGTTGGGTTTTGAGGTTTCAAAAGTCTACATCATTTCTTCCTCTGTCTTATGGTTGTAGAGCAGTTGTTAGCTGTGGGGCAGATATGAGCTCTCAGTTACTGCTTGAGAGGAATGCTTGACTATCTGCTGCCATCTTCCCCACACTGATAGTCATGGACTTACACTGTGAAATTTTAAGTAAATCTTCAAATAAATGCTTTAGTTTATGAGGTGTCTTGGTCATATTATTTTTCACTAAGTAGAAAGACTCAAAGGTTCATGCAGAACCAGTATGTCAAACTTACCATTCGGTCAAAATTGTGGCACACTTGGAACACTTAGGTTCATTTGGTCAGAATATGACGTTATTAAATACATTTTAACAGTTTTGAGGAGGTTAAACATACACTAAAAATAGGACATATCTATTCTATCAATCTCTGGGGGAAAATGATTTAAAAAGGTATTCATATTAATACTGTCATTCACTCCTTGATTAATATATCATATTTATTTATAGATATGCAAACTATAAAATAGGCACAAAATTCCAAAAATGATTACTGGAAATGTCTATATAATTAAGTTCTACATATTAGCAAAAGGAAAAGAATAGTGATGATTCGTTAAAATTTCAAATGTATATCCTGGGGGATGCAACGTCATACTCATGGCAGAACTCTTTGTAACTTATAGCTGCAAAGGTAGTAAGCTGCCAAGTAGAGGTTCCCTTGGAGCATGAATCTTAAAAAGTTGTTATTAATAAGATCAAACCCGGGGCCAGTTATTGGGGTGAAATGCTGGATGGTCAGCGAGACAGAACAAGCCACAGCTAACCTCACCTGGCCAACTTCTAAGCTGGTCTTGTTTCCTCAGACTGGAAGCCTCTGTGTCCTCATATCTGAAGAATGGCTCTCAGCTGAACTGTGCTGCTAGAAGCCTGAAAGCTTAACCAGCCAAATGCTTAACCAGGCCAAATGCTTCTAGTTTCTGGTCCTCATGCCTTATATACCTTTCTGTTTTCTACCACCACTCCCTGGGATTAAAGGCTCGCTTTCTGGGATTTACTGAGTCACCATGCCTGGCTGTTTCCAATGTGGCCTTGAACTCACAGAGATCCAGAGGGGTTTCTGTCTCTGGAATGCTAGGATTAAAGGTGTGAGTGCCACCATTTTCTAGCCTTTATATTTAGTGGCTGTTTGTCCTCTGACTCCAGATAAATTTATTAGGGTGCACAATATTTTGGGGGAACATAATACCACCACATTCCCTGGCACTTTGAAAGACGGTGCATGTTATGAATGGTACATAGATTTCTTAGGGTCTCTGTGCATTGGCTAATTTAAACAACTTCTCTAATTTTCTTTTCTTTCTTTTCTTTTCTTTTCTTTTCTTTTTTTTTCCAAGATAGGGTTTCAAGTGTAGATTTGAGCCTGTCCTGGAACTCACTCTATAGACCAGGCTGGCCTCGAACTCACTGAGATCCCATGCCTTTGCCTTCCAAGTGCTGGAAGTAAAGGCTAAAGGCATGTGCCGCCACCACCACCCAGCATAGCTTTATTTGTTTGGGGCTAGATCCTTCATGTGGTATTCTCCTAGGTTGAAAAGAAATTTGCATGAGGCAATTCTAGAACATGAGGTCTTGAAATAAGGACTGACTAGCCAATCTTGAAGCCGGGACTTAAAACTAGATCAAGCCAATTTAAAGCAAAAGGTGTAAAGGAAAGATGCAGTGAGAGAAAGGAGAGAGAAGGAGAGGGATGGAGTAAGGGAGGGAGAAAAAAACCTGAAAACTTCTATGCATGTGATACATGTAATAAATAAGGAGTCTAAGAATAATTACAATAACAAAAATAATTAGTTTTTAAATGATATAATGTATGATTCCATTTCTATAACAATTTTAGAAAATGAAATCCAGTCTTGACTAATAGAAAAATTACTAGAAATGGGAATAGCAATGCGATGGGAAAGACACGGGCATTAGGAACCATTTTTCCTCTGAAAGATTATGTAGTGTAAAATATATCTTGAGCAATTTTTTTCTTCTTTTCTAAGTACTCAAATATAGTCTTTTTTCTTTTATAATTCTGGGTAAAGCACATTTGCTAGTCTATTTTTCTATTCATTTTATCTCCATTTACTTTTCTACTTTACAACTCTAAGTTTTACATTTGTAACAGGAGATTTCTACATGATTGTAGCTAGTTGAAAACACTGCTGCATTCCTCATAACTTATTCAATGCATTCCAAATGCAGTCTTATTTTGTGGATAGCCACTTCTAATTTTATCTTCTCAACAATATGGTTATAAATGGGCACACTTTCATTACAGAATCACATACCTCAGCTTCTCCTAAATGCTTCCATTCATTTTCCTGTTCTAGTGTATGTACGTATATATATTATATATATATATATATATACATATATATGTGTATATATATGTATATATTCTGAATTATTGAATACTATTTCTTTTTAGAAGGCCTCACCTAGTATATGCATCATTTTTGTGGAGACTACATCTTACAAGCACAATTAGTCCTGATTTACATTTTTAGACAAATGTGCATATTCAAACTATTACATGTTCACCTCAGGTAATTTGACACTGTTTCTTTTCCTCCAGTAACTAGAATTAGCAAACTATTGTTATGTACCAATGTATATGGATATGTAAAACAACTGGCTTGGATTATAGTTCACTGTATAAAAAAAACTTGCTACAAGACTGAGAACCAGAGTTGGCATCTTTAGAAACTACTTAAAAGCAGGTGCCTTAAATCCCAATACTAAAAGGAAGAGACAAAAGACTCACTGGCAAGCTAGGTAGCTACTCCAGCTAATTATTCAGCTATGTGTTCATCTAAGAGCCTTCCTCAATAAAAGAAATGTGAAGAATAATCAAGAAAGACACCAGATATCCAGTCTAGACTCCAAATCGGCATAGGCACCCACATGAACATATACCTCCACAAACACATGTGCCTATACACATGCAGACATGTTCACATACATGAAGTCACACCACACAACACAACACACACACACACACACACACACACACACACACACACACACACACACGCCTAAATGTATTGGGTAATAATTTTTGTTGTTGTTGTTGTTCTTTGGTTTCCAGACAGGATTTCTTTTGTAACAGCCCTAGCTGTCCTGGAACTAGCTCTGTAGACCAGGCTGGTCTTGAACTCACAGAGATCCACTTACCTTTGCCTCCCAATTGCTGGGATTAAAGGTGTGTGGCTCCACTGCCTAACTGGGTAATGATTTGAAATCTAACACATTTGCATGCTTAAAGGAGGCTGCTGTTTCCCTGCACTGTTTTTTTTTTCCTATGAAGATTTTAAACAAACGAGGATTAAGCATTTTATTAAAATATTTAAATATGACACAGTTATATTTCCTAATAAATTATCATTTGCTTTAAAAATATGTGGTTTTCATGTACTTTTAAATGTAGAAAGTGAATAATAAATGATGCCACAAAGGAAAAACAGCAGCATAAATATTTTCAGTCATGCCCCTTCAACATTCTTTCCATCTGTATGATCACGGAACCTCACAGTCTCACAGGAATGGAGTGAGAAGTTTGCAAATTTGTGATGTTTTATAGTTAGAAACAAAATTTGAAATTCTATGAACAGATGGTAGAAAGCAGCAAAATAGATTTCCATTACTCTATTTTTTTTGAATCACAAAATGGCAAAAGATGTTATTAAAAACAGGCAAATAAACCACATTCTGTGAAATCTGAAAAAGATCACAGATAAATAGGACCAAATCCAAGGTGCTTACCTATAACTCTGGAGAGAAGTGGAGTACTGAGTAGGAAATTTTGGCAAAAAAAAGAGAGACATTCAGAATGTCCAGAAAGATCTACCCATTTACAACAAAGTCGAATGGCAATAGAAATAAGTAGAAAAAGAAAAAAAATGTGCTTCTCTCTCCTCTGTGAGCTTTTCTTGAACTCGGATGGGAATTGCTAAGGAAATCAGATGAAAAACCTAATGTGACATAAATAACATGAGCAAATAAATACAGGGTTGAAAACAATAGGAACATGGAAACCAGAATTCACATACCCAGTCATCATTTTTATACTCAGCATATCTTTACTGTGTGTATTCTGTAGCTATAGGTTAAATATCAACACTAAAAAAATACAACCTAGAACTCAAATCATGTGTAAATCATAAGTTGGACACAATCACTAAGGGTAATGTCACAGAAAGTCACAGAAACCTGAGAAATGTATGAACATCATGAAAAGAAGTAGCCAGGTTTCTATACACAAGGAATGATGACTGAATTGTAATATGTGTGGTGTGAAGGACCAGCAATCTAAAACTGGCCAAGAGAACAAGACTCTCAACAAATAAACAGCTAATAAACTGAAGACAATTAGTCTAGAGAAAAGTAAAATGCCATGAATACCACAGAAGACTTCTATTTGAAGAGTGATTATAAGAAATCTTGACAATAATATTTACAACTAGGGTAGTACACAGAATGCACATAAATATATGGCAATGTAAGAAGAGTGGGTTATAGTTTGAGAATATAAGAGACATCCCGGAAACTGTATGAGTGGCAAGAACAGGATGTTGATGTTGAGAAGGTGGATTTGAGCTGAAATTGTTCAACAGAATCTCCACAGTGTCTTTGTTCCTCCTCAACTGCAGTACTCCTCAAC
This sequence comes from Peromyscus aztecus, assembly GCA_902168405.1. NCBI lineage: Eukaryota > Metazoa > Chordata > Mammalia > Rodentia > Cricetidae > Peromyscus > Peromyscus aztecus. Next base: position 13,326 of record CABHPQ010166609.1, read on the forward strand.
AGCATGCTATAAAATCCAGAGAAACTACCTTGCTGACCCTTTCTCTATGAATTCCTATAAAGACACTATAAGGACATAAGTAAACACCCAAACCATTGTCAAATCATAGGATCCGATAAGGAAACACCAGAACCAATGACCAATCATGGGGTCAGGATGTAAGTACCAGGCATAGGAAGACTGGCAACAGCAATGTTCCCATGCTGCTGTCTCCAAGCTTTCGAAGTTATAGGCTTCTGGCTTCAGATTTGTCTTTTTTCTTTTTCTTTCTTCTTTTCTTTCTTTCTTCTTTTCTCTC
>CABHPQ010166610.1:0-22469 GCA_902168405.1 Peromyscus aztecus
CCTATCTGTACATGCACCAGGCTGTGTGGTATGAATTTAAATGTTTGTTTTCTCTTGATCAGCTGTGTACTTAGAATCCATGTGCTCTTACAGTATTTTATTCTACTAGCTTCTTTGATCCCCTTCAGGAATAAGGCAAGATGTGGATGTGTAAGTGGCCTGTTTTCCTACCTTGTGTGGCTAATCCTTCTAATCCTCATCTAGGAAGTAGAAGCTCAATTGGAAGAAGTAAAGACAAAATCAGAAAGGGAAATAAGGCAACTGGAAGATGAGAAAGCTGCCCTCAGTGAGAAGCTTCAGAATTCTCTACTTGAGGTAAATCCTGAAAAAAACGATTATGAATGGAGGCTGTGACCCCTGGGAGTTTCTGGCCAAAGGGGATCGGAAGTTCACCACCTCCCTATGTCCTCTGAACAAAATGAAGGGCATCCAGCCAGGCAGGAAGGCTGTGGGGTGGGGGGGTGGGTAGGCACAAATTTAGCTGCAAATAACAGAGAGGCTGATTTATAGAGACTTAAACAAAAAGGCCTTTAATGCCTCACATAAAAGAAGGAAGCTCGAGGCTGCTGCTGTTGATTCTGTAGCTAAGTGATAGCAAGGGTGGTAACTCTCCTGTCCCTCTGCTCCAAGATGCTTTGTCGCTGTTGTGGTCCCAAGGCGCCCTTGCCTTCCTACCCCCCTTCTGTTGTAACAAGTGTATGAAAATTGTATGACTGCATTGATAGATAAATGTAATCCACACAGAGGATATTTCTTTGGATTTTAAAAGGTATTAAAGCACAGGTTCTTAAAAGGATTGAGAATTAGTGGAAGAGGCTGGCAACAGGGTCTCAGAGCCATTTTGGAACCTGGTTGGACCAAAAAATATAAAGAGGTCTCTTTTTCCTTGCTTTGCATCAAACCTTGAAGAAGCCCATATCTCCTAGTGCCCTCAGGGGCCTTTGACGCTAGCTCCTCAACCTTACCTATGCACCACAGCCTCGAGGGAGCAAACCTATGGCTTTAGGAGGCAAGGGCTAAACTACTGAGCTACACACCTAACAACACTGAGGTACTTTCAAGAACATAGAGACTATGTGACAAATAGTGTCAATTGCTTAGAAATCCGTATCTGTGGAGGTAGATTTCAGGAATGCATGAGGGTGACGGAGTAAAATTCAGTCAGTGGTCATTTCTGTATTTGTGGTGTATTACTTCTTCTGACCTGTGAGTACACAATTGTCATTCATAATTTTCTCCAGTTCTTTTTCTATCTCTAAGATGGTCATTAAAGAAGAAAACAAAACAAAATAATAATTACTGACCATGCCCTGACTGAGACCTATTATTTCAGGATCTCAAGTTGGCTTTGAAAGACTCTCTGTGGAGATAGTGTCTGTGCTGGTGCATTCTGAGGAGCTGCACAGCAAGGAGCCCTTTTTGTGCCCCCTTCCTCCCCTCCCCTCCCCGCTTCCGTGCCTCCCATCTTCTTACCGGCCCTGTGACTACTCTGCTCTGCAGAGCTTAAAGTGTATGAGACCAACTTGCACCGTAAAAACTGGCTTACCTAATGGAACGGTCTCCTACATCAAGATACTGAGTTGTTTTTGCATGCATTAACTTTCCACCCCCAACCAGCTTGTAACATAGATGCTATTATTACCTCTAGTTTGGATATTGAGAAAACAGAGGCAGAAACGGGAGATCTCCTTCCCCCAAGTGCATAATTAGTAAGTAGCGAACATGAGATTCACACTCTTGGGGTGTTGCCCCCACTCTCCACCAGTGTGTCCATGCTACCTGCGGTGTCACCTCCCGTGACTGAGGCTCAGTCGGGACCTGTCGGAAGCCGTGACCATGGACAGAGCTGCACTCTGTTCTTTGGCCTCAGTGCCTTCTGCCACACTCACAGTGCTACTAACTAACCGCTTGTCAGACCTGGAAAAGGGGAGCTCCCCTTGGCAGGTGGACTTCACACATGTGCTGTCTCCAGGGGGAGCAGTAGCACCGAAAGGGGAGTTTGGGATTTTATAGAGCGGTTTTTTGTTCGATGGGAGAATGGCAGGAAGGCACCAAGGGGAAAGGAAGTGCCACAAGCAATACTGCTGCTGCTACTAACTGTTGTGAGCAAAATCTTTTTGCGGGGGCTTCTGGTCATTAGGGTATCAGGATGTTGGGATCAAGCTGCCCTTCTGAGATAAGGGTCAGGTGGTTTCTGAGAAGTACAGAACATTCAGTTTCCATTTCCCTGAAGGGACACGTTCTTACATGGGTTATCCACCTTGGTGTCTTAGGAGACTCCATCCTGGGCCAGCCTAACACCTCCCAGATCTTGCATTCTCAACCCCAGTCCCTTCCTAACCTCACTATCACAGCCACCTAGGTCAAGCCATGTGGGTCCTGTGGCTCAAGCCTGTCTGTCACCTCCCTGCCTTCTACACAATGTCTTGGGCAAGACTCTCAGAATTGTTCACCTCAGTAGGCTACTTAGAGGTGTTCCATAAACAGTTCCAGGCTAGGCATGGTGACCCATGTCTGTAATACCAGCTACTCAGAGACTAAGGCAGGAGGATCTCTTAAGCCCTGGAATTTAAGAACAACCTGGCCAATATAGTAACGCCTTGGCTCTTAAAATAAAACATGACAAGACAACAATAAAAACAAAGATACACTCTAAAGAGCTTCCCATAAAGTAGCAGCTTTGCTGTGATGTTACCTGCACTCTGCAAGAGCATTGTCAGTGGCTTTCTCCATGGACCTGCTAACTCCAGAATTCATTTTCTAACATCCGAACCTACAATAAGGCCCATTCCTCCTTCCCTAAAATCTGTAGTCCCTATTTTTTTTTCCAATTTTGGCTCAACTTATCTTAGACCCCTACTCCCCAGGCTCTACCCACCCTGTCTACTCTCTCCTGCATACACCCACCAGCTGAAACCTTACTTCAATCTCACATCCATGCTATTATCACTGGAAATTTGGTCTTCCTTCATGGTCCCCAAATGGTACAGGGGAGGTTGGGGTCCCCTATTGGGGTTCTTTGTCTCATTAATAAAAGACACTTAAACTCAAATGAAAGCTTGAGGACAATCTTATTAGAGTTTAAAAGAGGAAAGTCCCCGGACGGACAAGCTGCAAAGCACAGAAGCTGCCCAGAGGAGGTGGATGGCAGAGAGGAGGGAAACAGCCATGCCAGTTAGACTGGTACGGAGGTCAGATGCATGGTGGGTAAGCAGCCACACAGCAGCAAAGGGAGCTTTTAAGAAAGAGTAAAGAAGCTTAAAGTATCAGAAAAAGCATCCTTACAGTTCTGCATGGCATCTAGAAGAAAGAAACCAGAAAAAGGAGCAGTTGCACCTGTCTGATTCAGGCCTCAGACAGGTGGGAAGACCCAGTCAAACATTGTGGTTGCTTGTAGAGATGGTGCCATGGGTGAAGGTGAGCAGGAATTCTGGGAAAGGGAAGTACAGTATCTCATTGAAGAAAAAAATATTCCATTTATCTCTTTAGAGTGGCTTAATATGAGCCTGCCTTCCTAGGGGTGGTCCCTTGGCCAGGTAATTGACCCAACACAACTGGAATGTTGGGCCTTCACCCAGGCCAGAGAGTCTAGTCTCTTGACCAGAAGGAGTTTTCCTTAGTAGGTTTTTATTACTCCTTTAATATTACCTACCCTCTCCCATTATACCTGCTAATCTTGTTTCTTAGAATGCCCTTCCTTACCCTCACTCCTGGAAGACTCCTATTCATCCTTTCATACTCTTGAAGTTGCTAGCTCCCCAGGCCAGAACGCATTGCCTCAACTTCTACACCATCCCACCTGCATCACTGGGAGTGTCATGAGGACCAAAAGATTGAATATGACAAAAATACTGTCTTAGTTCCTTTTCTATTGCAGTGATAAGACACCATGACCAAGGCAACTTATAGAAGAAAGTGTTTATCTGGGGCTTATAGTTTCAGAGAGTTAGAGTTCATGATGATTATGGTGGGAATCATGGCAGCAGGAAGGCAGGCATGGCACAAGAGCAGCAGCTGAGAGCTAACATCTTGATCCACAAGCACAAGGCACAGAGAACCAACTGGGAAAGGTGTGGGCTTTTGAAACCTCAAAGCCCACCCCACAGTGGCACACCTCCTCCAACAAGGCCACACCTCCTAATCCTTCCCAAACAGTTCTACCTACTGAAGACCAAGTATTCAAATCTATGAGCCAGCCTATGGTGACCATTCTCATTTGAACCACCACAAACACTTTCATGTGTTACTGGCACCAATACACTGTTGATGGTGGTATGTTGTTTTGTACATGTCTCCACCGGAGGTTGCTATGGTTATAAATCTGTATCCCCCTCAAAACGACAGCTGAAGGACAGCAACCGTTTTCAATATCTTACAGTCTTTTCCTTACTGTGTTCCTTCCCTCCCCTTCTGTGTCCACTGTAGAGTACGGCAAGCATGAGAGCTACACAGGCTTGCCAGCAGCGCCTGAGCGTCCCTTGCCGCTACCGGCCTCATTTTCCTCCAAGTCTGCAGGGAAAAGCAATCTGTGTAATTGACAAGTTACAATTAGTTGGCTCATGATTATCACCACAATTAAAACTTTATAATTTAATGGTGCCTTCTAGATACTCTTCTCTCAGTTCAGCTGTGCAGTTCATCAATGCTGTTTATTTTACCCACTAAATGTTTTTTGAAAAGAAATTAAGGAACCTAATACTAATGTGCCTTAGGCATGTGATAACTTTTGTCTGTTCTTTTCTTCGTTAGAAAAAGAGAATGAAATAAAACAGAGTGACCGTCCAAGCCTCTCCCATTAGTTTTCTGAGTTACCGGTTCCTCCCTTCTGCCACATAGCTGCTTTGGAATGGAATGGCTTCCTTCTTCCCGTTTCCTCCTCCCTCTTGTGTGCAGCTGCTTAGATTTAGTTTGCCTGCCCTGGGATTCCTCTTTCAAACTCCAATAAAATTGCCCCCAAGCTTTCCTCTAAGTCTGTTCTTAAATTCTATCACTAATGAGATTAAGAATCTCGAGAAGGGCCCCCAGTTTCCCAGGTAACATGTGGCACCCCAGGTGGGGCTCCCACAATTTCCAAGCACCATCTTAGCAAGTCCTCCCCTAAGAATTGGTGTCAGGACTAGTGCCTGGAGGACTGGGGGAGAAAGGGCGGGGCACCAAGGTTTGCAGAAATGGGGGAACAGGAGCCTGGGGATGGCTAAGTTTCAGGCTCTGCTGTATCGTATTCTCTCACCTGAATCTGAAGTTAATAAAAACCTGAATAACAATAAAATAAGTAAAATTTAAGGTGTGGCTTTTTATGTCTCCTACAGCCAAAATAGGAATCAAGAGTTGTTCTAAATAATAATAATAATAATAATAATAATAATAATGATAATAATAATAATAAATAAGAGTTGTTCTAGTCAGGACTCATTCACCAACCCCAAGGGAATTATTTCTACTTCTGAATTACATGGGAATGTTAACAGAGTGCCCACGTTGCACCTGTTCTGTGGGTCAAAGTTGTATCTGAGGAAGGTGTGTTGGAATCTGAAGCCCCAATCACTGAGAAGGTAACCTCATTTGGGAATAAACACTGGGTAGAAGTAATCAGTTGAGGTCACATTGGATTAGAGTGGGTCCTAGATCCAATGACTGTTGTCCTTAGGAGGCTATGCAAAGACAACACTTAGGGAAGGAAGCCATGTGGCCATTGGCAGACATTAGTGTGTGGGGCAAACCAAGGAATAGCAAAGATTGCCAGCAGCCACCAGAAGCTAAGGGATAGGCTGGGGGCAGGTTCGCCCTTAGAGCTTGAAAGGGGAACCAGTGCAGCCAGCACTTTGCTGTCAGACGCCGGGTCTCCAGAGCTAGAAGAGAATAAATGTCTATTGTTTAAGGCAAAAACCGATGGAAATGCATCACTGCAGTCCTAGGAAAACAACACAGCTTACTGCAAATGAACACACAGGACCCAGTTTCTAGCCTTGGGTGTCCCTGCAAGGACAGCTTCCTAAGCAAGACTGCTATGACAGGAAATAGAAACAAGGATGTGGAGGGAGCGCTGGGGGCTGTGGTTAGCCCTGGACAGATTCAAGGCTCCCTCCCCTTTTTCCCTCTGCTATAGGCAGCCTTCTCCGAAGGAGATTAATCTGACGAGCTTTTTCCCTTTTCAAGCCACAAGGATAATTCCTCAGAACTTTATTTCCTTCATGGCTTTTGCAAATGGATTTTGTGCTGATTTTTTCTTTCCCCTTAAGCATTTGGCTTTGCTGAGGGGGCACATAAAGAAGTCTGTGGCTGTCAGCATGTATCACTGCAGACAGAGAGAGGCTGTACAGGAAAAGAGAAATATCTGCAATTAGTGCACAAAAACTAAAGGTTACCTGACTCTCTACCATACCACGGAGCTAGCAACTTAAATTCCGGGACCCTGCCTCAGTTCCCAGTGGAGATGCCTTATGTTTTTTGGATAAATTCCTCTAGCCTTAAAACCTAATGAAACAAAGCCTCCTGAATGTGGTCACTAACCTGGGACTCAGTTCTCCCAGGTCAGTTAGGCACATTGTAGACAGGCTGCTGCAAATGCCATCGCGGATTAGCAGCTTGCTTGGTTCTAGAAAAAGATGAGCCAGTCAACGGCATTCTACATTTTCATCTGAAGTTATCTATATACATCTCTATACTACGTCTGTAGAGTGACTTTCTTGGCCAGGTGATTGACCTGCCCAAGTGCATTAATTCTTAAAGGAGTTAATCCACCTAGGGGCAGATTCCATTCTATTGACTGATCAATAACAGCTTTCCCCTAATGGACCTCTAATGCTACTGCCACAGGTTGAGCCTTAGTTAAGCACATATTTACCAGGGAAAGTCAAGAATCAAGAGAATGTGTGTTGAATAACATTTGGATGGGAACTGGTCAATTATAAAGCCCTGTTTCCATCTTTGACTTCATTAGAGTCTTATAATAAATGCATTTTATAGAGGAAGAAAATGAAGGTGTTTATAGTTAGGAGATAAATGAATGAAAAAAAAGAAATAAAAAGGAAAGGGACTTGACTGCTCCTAGGTGTGGTGAAGGAGAAGGTTTATTGTACATATGTGGTAGAGCACAGCCAGAGGCAGGAACGTCTGGGAGAGTCTAGAGTGGACATGACCAGACTGAGCTGTGCCACATGAGGAGAGGTGGGAGGGGACAGAGGGGACCCAGGGCAGCAGCAGCAGCAGCAGCGAGGAGGCCCAGAGTAGGCAAAAGGGCCAGGTAACCAAAATGATTGGATTATATAGGGAAGGACAGCTGGGGGAAGGGCAACCCAGACCCTGGGCTGAAGAAGTTTAGGATAGAGGGCGGGGTATACCAACCAAGAGGGCCTTATAAGAGGTAGGGACTGAGGGATGCAGGGAGATCCTGGTGGCCAGTGTCTGCTTTCATATGTTAATTAGGCACCAGGTTTGAAACCTAACAAATCCCATATCCCTAGCAGCTGAGCCAGGATGGAACCACTGGATCTGAGCCTGTCTTGTCCTTAGCATGTGACATATTCACAAACCTTCCAGGGAAAAGAGGCCTCAACTCGTTTGGGATTAAGGAAAGTGACCAGGACTCCCTCTGTTGCCTCTTTTGACACTAGACTGGCAGAGAACCCGTCAACAATGCCTTTGCCTACATGTCAGCTAGAAGAGAAGCCTGAAGAATGGGAGACTACTTTCTCCCTGTGGTCAGTACTTCCTGCTCTCAGGCTGTCCTAGTCCACCCTGAGGCTTCTGCTGAAGAAACCTGGAGGTGTTCTTATTCTTCCTCAGTTCTTAGCAACTAGCCTTATATGTAGGAATTCCCTGGAAGAATTTTTGGGATCACTTATGTATACTATCATACCATCTGCGAGTAAAACTTTGACTTTTTCCTTTTCAATTTATATCCCCTTGATCTCCTTCAGTTATCTTATTGCTCTAGCTAAGACTTCAAGTACTATATTGAATAGATATGGAGAGAGTGGACAGCCTTGTCTTGTCCCTGATTTTAATGGAATTGCTTTGAGTTTCTCTTCATTTAATTTGATGTTGTCTAAAGGCTTGCTATAGGTTTGCCTTTATTATGTTTAGGTATGTCTCTTGTGACCCTAATCTCTCCAGGAATTCTATCATGAAGGGGTTTTGGATTTTGTCAAAGATCTTTTCTGCATCTAATGAACTGATCATGTGGTCTTTTTCTTTCAGTTTGTTTATATGATGGATTATATTTACTGATTTTCATATATTGAACCATCCCTGCACCTCTTGAGCATGGTGGATGATCTTTATGATGTGTTCTTAGATTCAGTTTGCAAGTATTTTATTGAGTTTTTTTTTTTTTAATCTACGTTTGTAAGGGAAATTGGTCTGTAATTCTCTTTCTTTGTTGCCCTGGGTGTTCTGCCACAGAGCTGGGGAGTGAGACTTAGGAACTAGGTCTGGGGGAACAGAGAGGGAGGAGAAGGTCCTGGTTTTCTGGCAGGTGTGGCCTGTGGTTTAGCAGGGGTGCCTGCTGGAGTTGGGGACTGGAATACAGCAATGAGTAGGAGAGGGAAGTTAGGAGGGATGGTCTGTGGGATTCACAGGAGATGTGGTCAGTGGGGAGGGAGGCTGCAGCTCGAGTTTTGTTGCAGTGCTAAGGGTGAGGCTGGGGGATTGGTCTTTGTCTGCTTTTTTTTTTTTTTAAACCTAATTTTTTTTATTTCCAGAGCTGAGGACTGAACCCAGGGCCTTGCACTTGCTAGACAAGCTCTCTACCACTGAACTAAATCCCCAATCTCTTTTTTTAACTTTATATACCTGAGAGTTAATAACGCTTCAGTACACTCCCATTGCAGCTTCAGGTTTTAAAAGCAACTTTTAAGTTCTCCTTTATGAAAGAAACTACAATCTATTTAATCTTTTTCTTATGATGGATCTAGGTTGTAAACACACTCCAGTGGCACTATAGATGGATATAATACATGGTATATGCAATAGATAAACAAGCTCATTGACAACCAGCTGCCTGAGTTCTTAATGGCTGGATAATCCTGGGCAGACATTTACCATGTGTTTGCTTTAACTTTCTCATCTGTAAAATGAGACTGATGCCATCGACCTCAGAGGGGTTTGTGACTGCCAAATGAATTATTATATGTCCAGTATTAGAAACAGCACTTAACATGTGTGAATAATTCTTCATGACATAGAACTTAGTCATTCTTAGGGTAATGTTTAACTTTGATAGATACCACCATGAGCTTGCCTACCCAGTGATGTTGGTCCAGTACTTACCACCACTACCAACCCCTGTAAGTGGCTGTATCAACACACCTTGTCAATATGATGATTTCTAAGACCTTCTGAACATTGCGATCAGCAATTTAGAATTGAGTCCAAATATTTGCATGACAGCCCGGTCGGTGAGAAGCTTTGCCAAGGTCTGGATTTCATGTGCTTAACATCAATCACATCAACATGCTGTCACACAGCCAAACCTACAACGACATGAACAGGATGTGCAAAAGACCCTTGGAGGGGCTGTTCTGATGCTGGCACATGGACACCAAAGCAGAGTGTTAAATGCCAGCCTCCCTGGTGATGTTCTTGCTAGATTGGTGTCTATAAAATTTAAGAGTCAGGGTTTTAAACTTAGGCTGTTGGTTGTCCTGCCAAAGTATTTTAGTGAGTCAAGAGTGATAAAAATAACAATGCTAATTGAGAGTGGAATTTCCACTTCCCAAGCATGCAGAGAAGGTTGCCAGAGCTGGGTGTGGCTCTAGGGTGTGTCCCCACCTAAGTTAGCTAGGGTCTAACTAAATCTTTGTCCTCGTTCAGACCTAGGTGTGGCTTTGGGATATGTCCTCAGCAAAGTTAGCAAAGGTCCAACTAAAGCTTTCCCCTTGTTGCTCATGTCCAGTATTGTGATTTTCTTAGGCCTATAGCATCATTCACTGGTTTTCACAAAGCCAGTCTAGCCTTAGTAATTTTGAAAAGAAACTTTATTATGGAAGATTCTTGGTACATAGACACCAAATTAGAGACAAAAATGGGGAGAGATTTTTATAGCAGCCCTTGCCTCATTCTCTACAGAAGGAAAAGAGAGCAGCTGTGGTAATTACTAGGGAAGTCATTCCATCCCCAAGAGTGTGTGGGTATTTTCACTGTACAAGATTTGGGGCTGGAGGCCTAGCTGAAAAGGCGCGGGTTTCTCCTTGGAGGGATTAATTCAAATGGGAGAAAATAGATATTTTCTCAAAGAATACCATGGTGTGATGAGTGCTACAACACTATCAGAAATGCTCGTGTACAGCCCTTAGGAGAGGGGGAACTCTCTGGGAGGGTTTGGAAAAGAGCAACATCTGCTGACATGTGCTGACATGGCATGATCTCACCAGAAAGAGTTATTCCAGGAAAAAGCACAAGATGAGATTCCCAAGGGCTGTGGGAAGGGAGATGGGGGCACCATAGGCCTAAGAAGCATCTTTTGCTCACTGGAAATCCTGTGTGACTGGCTGGACACATACTTGAAAGATGATATGAACCCAAGCCATGAGCTATCCAAGAGGAAAATAACTGTGATGTCTCGAGTGTCCTCAGGCTGTGAGGGGCTGGCATTGTTCATCTGGTGCTGGGGGGGTGGGGGAGGCTTTAGTCCCATCTCATTGGGAACAAGGCGGGATGATTTCACCTGTTGGAGAGATTCCTGGCGTCAGTGGAGAATCTCTGGATCCTGAGAAGACAACACAAGGCAGGGCAGTAGCTCCGATCTGGGACTGAGATGAAGGTTCTGCCAGCTCTACCCCAGGCCTGCTCAGGACCCCAGACAAGTGTGAATGCCTCCTCAAGATCAGTTCCCACATGTAACACAAAGAAAGCCCCGACGTGGTGCCTACAGGCCCTACGACAACCTCCAAGCACATGCTAGTACTCTCTTCTTTTTATGCATAGGAAATTGAGGCCCTGTGTTACTTTTTTTCATGGAATGGCAGCAATAACCACTACCCTCCATACCCCGGAGACTTGCGGTAATAGACAGCAGAAACCATATGATAGCATTCTTGAAACCATTAAACATTCTATAAATATAAGGTGACTTTATAGTATCTATTACAGTTCCCAGCAATCAGTTCAGCAAAACACCATTACCTTAGGTGCTCTATTTTAAGATGGACAAAGTGCCACCTTTGAAAGATTGTCAACTGAACTTTAAAATGACCTTGAATGCTCTTATCCAGGAGATTTCCTGGGAGTGAGTTTCTCTTTAAAATAGAGGGGAAAAAACCCTCTAGACGAGGTTAAATAACTAAAAGGTTTTAAAATAACCACCCTTGCTTGGGAAGAAACCCTTTGGTGGATATTTTGGCCGAGAGGCAGAGTTGTTTATATTGATGTGTGCACTATTTATACTCTGGCTCCTGTAGCAGTGGAGAGAGCATTGGGCTGAACCTGAGAACCCAATGGAGTGCCTAAGAGAGATCCAGGGGCAAGTAACATATGATACCCTCAGTCCCAGAGGCCAGAGTAGCCATTCCTGCTGGGGGACTTGCTAGGATGACAAGCTGGTAACAACTACAGAATAGTGAGCGTCTATTCTGGTTAGAATTCAAAGAAGTAGACAGCTGAAACAGTTGTACTCTGGCTGGAGTTCAGAGACGTGCACTATTCTAACAGTGTTTCTAAGCTTGGGAGTGCTCATTCAGCTTCCTCCTTATTGCTCTGCACAATACAGTTCATTTGTATAATGAGTTCAAGTGTTATCCTCGCACCTTTTTAAAAAATTTTTATGGCCGGGCGGTGGTGGCGCACGCCTTTAATCCCAGCACTCGGGAGGCAGAGGCAGGCGGATCTCTGTGAGTTCGAGGCCAGCCTGGGCTACCAAGTGAATTCCAGGCAAGGCGCAAAGCTACACAGAGAAACCCTGTCTCAAAAAACCAAAAAAAAAAATTTATGTTTATATATATGAGTGCTTGTATGTCTGTGTACAACATGTGTGCCTGATGCCTGCAGAGTCCGGAAGAGTGTGTCAGATTCCCTGGAACTGTAGCAGCACGTGGTTGTGAGCCACCGTGTGGGTGCTCGGAATCAAACCTGGGTTCTCTGAGAGAGCAACCTGTGCTCTTAACAGCTGAACCATCTCCCCAGCCCACTCCCAGCACCTTTGAGTGATGTGTTTGACCTGAAACACCAAGTGCATAAGGTCAGGTGAGAGAGGAGGATTTCTCACGGTCTGTGGGAATTGTCAAGCTGTGTGTCACTTCCCCATGCTGGACCACGTTTGTGGGAATAACAATTGTGTCTTCTTAGTTATTCTTCCAGCACTAATGTACCTACAAGTGACTGGTGTCCAACACCTTTCAGGTAGACCTGGCACCACAGTGGAATGGATGAAACAGAGTGTCATTCTTTAGTCCCAGTAATTAAAAGATTAAATTAGGAAACTCCTACAACAAACCTTTGTTTCACAAGAACCCTGGAGTCTTTTTTTAATCACTAGTGTTGGAGGCATGTTCTATTCTTTCTTTGAGAAAAATTCTGTGTTGGTCTTTTTGTGTTACTACAATGAAATGTCTTAGGCATCTTTATGGCCTTGTAAAGAGCTTCATCTAGCCCCATTTTTGGAGCATGACCCAGCCCTGGTAAGAGTCTATGACAGAGGGCCCAGGTATGTGCAAAAACAAGAGCTCGCCTATGAAGCAGGAATCCAGAGAGAAACACAGCTTGGAGCCTGTGTAACAACTTGCTCTTTCCAGAACTCACTTCATGAGACCAATATTCCCTTTTGAGAGTCAGAGCTCAGTGACCTAGACCTTCTCACAAGGCTGCACCATATAAAGGTCCCATGAGTTTCTATGCCCCTAACTGAGGACAGCCTCCCAGTGTAGCAACTCTTAGGGGCAAACCACACCCAAACAGCAGCAGATACCTCTGTCTCTTGTGTTCAGGAAGATGGATACCAACGGATAGAAAGAACTACTGAGTTTACTTCCGTGTCCAGTGAGGAAACTAAGCAACCTTCATCTCTCAGGTTCATCTGTCTGTTTGTTGTAGTAAGAATACTTGTCATGTGCCATACATCACTGTTGACTATAGGTACTGTCTTGTACAGCAAGCAGATCTCTAGGTGACAGTCAGCCTGCATGAATGAAACTCTCTACTTCTACCTCACCACCACAGCCCCTGGGAATCATTATTCCACTGTCTAATTTTATTAACTTGGCCATTTTTTGTTTCCCTAATAAGTGGAGTAAGTACACTGTTTTTCTGTTGCATCAGTATCCATGTGACATTTAATGCAATGGCACTAAATGAGACTCTACAGCAAGAAAAACTTTGGTTCAAGGACTCAGGGCTGGGGCAGAAAAGGGGTCTGGGGAAGGGCAGCAGGTGCAAAGTGAGGCAGAGAAAGCCCAGGAAAGAGTTACAGTCCACTGGCCTGCACTAACAAATGGCACAGGTGGGTTCCGACTGGCAATATGCCAACTCTTGCATGAAGGAAAGAGGGGCTGATGTCTTAGTTAGGGTTTCTATTGCTGCAACGAAACATCATGACCAAAAAGCAGGTTAGGGAGGAAAGGGTTTATTCAGCTTACACTTCCACATTGTTGTTCATCACTGAAGGAAGTCAGGACAGGAACTCAAAACAAGGCAGGATCCTGGAGTCAGGAGCTGATGTAGAAGCCATGGAGGGTAGTTGCTTAATGTCTTGCTTTCCCTGGCTTGTTCAACCTATTTTCTTATAGAACTCAGGACCACCAGCCCAGGGACAGCACCACCCACAATGGGCTAGACCCTCCCCCATGGATCATTAATTGAGAAAATGCTTTACACCTGCATCTGGTAGAGGCATTTCCTCAACAGGCTTTTTCCTCTCTGATGACTCTAGCTTATGTCAAGTTGATACACAAAATCAACCAGTACAGTTGGTTATCTCAAAGTATGCTGAGAGATCCAGTTAGCTAAGCCCTGAGAACTAACAGTGTGTTTTCCATGTGAAAGTGATCATTACCCTTACGTGGTGGACTTTAATAGACATTACAGTACATGAAAATGCAGAAGGCAGTTTTGTTCCGGGTCAAGTTGGGCATAGAAGCCCAAGGACCCACCTTCCAGCTCACACTGTCTCTTCCTAGCCAAGGCTCCTCATACCTAGGATCTCAAGAACAGTTTGAAAAACACAGGTGCAAGCCAACACATTTGTCTACATTAAAAAATAAGAAGAAAAAATAGGTTCAAAAAAGGGAGGACCCTGACTCAGCCATGCAACTAGCTCGTGGGGGAAAAAAAAAAAAAAACTCAGGTTGCAACTTACCGCTATTTGATGAAACGAGATTAAATCTGTTCCTACCTATCTTATTCCTCTGCTCTTCAAGGACAGTAGTTTTCATGATAAACAGAGAAAGGAACAAAGTCTTTGCCCTCTTACATTTCTGTGGAAAGGAGAGAAGGATAACATGAACAAATTCAATTGATTGAACACTCTGAGGCCTCACTGTTAGGAACCGTTTCCACAGTCTTCCCATCTCCCATTTCGTCAGGGCTTCCAGTCATTTGTCAAGTTCCATGTTTCCTAATCCTGCATATGCTGCAGTCTAGGGTATGAGTAGAGCAATAATGATGACTACAGTTACCTTTACTGACCACTGACTGACTTCCAGAACTGTCCTTTGACTTTCCCCATGCCTCCCTGGGTCAGGCCCAACAAGGACCATCTGTGTGGCACACTTGGGATTGTCTCATAAGGTGGTAAAAAGTTCAGACCCAGCATGGGAAGGCTCCATTGCACATCCCATTGCAGAATTCACTGCCGGTGGGAACTGGACAAGACACTTACTCTTTCTTGGGTTTGTTTTACAACTGTGTGAGTTATCTTGCAGATCAGGACACAAGAGTCAGAGCCCACACTAACTGTCCACCTGGCTGTGTTCTAGGTACTTCACCACCCCAACCTTACCGTCCAACATCTGCCAGTGGGGTGCCCAGTGCGTCTCTGAAGACCCTTTCTCGCCTGCTTTCTGGTTTCCACAAGCCAGGTGAAATCCAGGAACTTCCATTAGTCTCATCTCGTCATTGTTTTGACCTTAGGACCCGTGCTCAAAGCCGAAGGAACCTTCCCAGACACTGACCGGAGAAGAGGGCCGGGAGACCCTGACAGCTGAAGAAGGAACCAGCAGCGACGAAGAAGAAAGGTACAGGCAGCTTGGCAGCCTTCTGAGTGTGCCGAGCATGAAGACTCACATAGGAAGGATTTGCTTGCTCATTCCTTCCGTCCTCAAGGGCTTATGGCTGGCTTAACCTGATGCTTAGAGAGAGAACAGACAGATCTTGCATGTTCTTCTACACAGCTATGGCTTTCTATAAACTTCCTTATTTAACTTTCACACCAACATAGAGGACACTTTATAAAGAATCTGAAACTCAAAGAGGTTAATAATCCTGCCCAAGGTTCAAGCCTAGACTGGCTACGGCCTTTTCTTCTGTTGTCGGGGTAGAAAGGGGAACTCTGTTACCAGAAGAAGCCCCCGTGTATCCCAACTATATTAGCTGCCACTGCTTTATTAACCATCCTTAAGCTATGAGATGTTTACCTCAGGGTGAGCTACCTTTGTGCTTGGCTTGGCCATGCTTTGCCGGGTTCGCAGACCTTTGTCCCCCTAGTTGAGGATGATGTGTTACAGCTCTGCCATACTAGAGTTCAAGTTTCTGGTTCATGACTTTTCATGCTGGGACCCAGGCTGAAGAAGTAGTCCCTAACTAGGGCATATTGTTGTCATGGTAATGTAACATTATGGTGGCTTTAATTATTATATTTTCATACAGGTACATACTTTAAAGATTTAAAATTGGTTTTTATTTTATATGTATGAATATTTGCCTGCATGCATGTGTGAATACCTGTAGAGGCCATAGGATGTCAGACCTCCTAGAACTGGAGTTACAGATGGTTGTGAGCCACCATGTGGGTGTTGGAAACTGAACCCAGATCCTCTGCAAGAACAGCAAGTGCCCCTAACCACTGAGCAACCTCTCCAGCCCTATACATACATATCTTGTGCCTGTGTGTCTGGACCTTCTTTTCTCTGCAAAACAGAGCCGCCATCCTCATGCCCTTTTTCCCAGTAGCTTTTACCCCCTAACCTCTGGTCACCTGGCCTAATGTTCTTGCCATGGAAATTAAAAGTGTGACATCCCTTCACACTGTTAAACAAGGCAAACATTTAACATTCCGATCTAAGCATTTTAATTTCCAGAGTTCAAGAGTTCAGAGTGAGAAAGTATCTCCCCGGAAGATATTTGTCAGCATCTTCTCTAAGATGCAAAACTATTTAAGCTTTTGACCAGCTTTTCAAAAGGGAGAAGCCTAATTCCCATCTCCCAGTTTATACCTGGGATAACCAGTAAAAATTATGAGCATGCTTTGAAAGTATGGAAGGCTGGGCAAAGTGTGGTATTTTTTCCTTATTTTCCCATATATAGGAAAAATTATGAAACTTGGTTCTAGACCTGTTTTTTGGTGCTTCTCGGGTCCCTCAGAACTCTAAAGTCACAGCCTCTTATTTGTTAGGCACTCACTATGATCAGGTCATTTCTATAGAACCTTGTATGCTAAAACTTACAACTTAAGTCAGGTCGCTTTTTGTAAGACAAAGGTTTCTTATCCCAGTAACTCCTCCAGGAGCTCCCTCCTCCCAGGTAGGAGCAGTTGAAACATCCACAAACTTTCATCATTCTATTGTTCATATCTTCAAAGGATTGGAGAACCCCTCAAGGAAGGAAGTAACCCACAGCCTCCACTGGGCTCTGTGCTGAAGGAGAAGGCAATGGAGACTGGCCATCGACCAGAGGACTGGCAAAACCAAAAGGCCAAACTACAAACCCAGGTAGAAAGATAGCTCTGGATAGGATCTGCCTCAGCCATCTCAGAGTGCCACTGTGCCTTTTCCTACAGACAGCCTTGGAAAGTACACAGGGCTAGTTCCCATCTAGCTGGGGAGGGTGTTATAGGTCCAGGGCAAAGTAGACATCTTGGGTTTGCTTATTCATTAGAAACTTGCAGTGCTCAAACATACACATAAATAAAAATAAATAAATCTTTCTTAATAGAGGGCTGGAGAGATGGCTCAGCAGTTAAGAGTGTTGGCTATTATTCCAGAGGACACTGGTTTGATTCCTAGCGCCCACATGGCTAACAACAGCCTATAACTCCAGTTCTAGGGGATCCAATGCCTTCTTCTGGACTCCTCAGACACTGCACATGCATGGTGCACATACATACATGCAGGGGAATCAACCATACACATAAAATAAAAATAATTTTTTAAAATGATAAATGAAATAAAAATCTCAAAAAAAATTTAATATTTGTTTTATGTGTGGGGGTGTTTTGCCTGCATGAATTTCTTCTGTGTGCTATGTGTGTGCAGTACCTACAGAAGTCAGAAGAGAGTGTTGGATCCCCCAGGACTAGAGTTATAGATGCCTGTGAACCATCATGTGGGTGCTGGGAATCAAACCTGGGTGCTTGGAAGGGCAGCCAGTGCTCCTGACTGCTGAGCTATCTCTCCAGCCTCCCCCTCCAAATTCTAAATAGAATGACTGTATGATCCAGAAAACCTCATTACTGAGCGAGATCCCAAAAGACAGAAAGACAGTACATCAAAGAGATGTGTGCATTCCTCGCTGCAGAATTATTCACAATCACCACGCTCTGGAATTGTAGTGGTTAGGGAAAAAAAAAAAAAAAAAAAAAAACCCACAAAACTTGCAGTGCTCATGAGCACCTACTCTGAGCCCTGAGGATCCATCAATGAACAAATCAGGTAAAAGTCCTCATATTTTATACTTAGGGGGCATATTCATATGCACCAAAGGTTGAGCAGACAATAAGTAGTCTGTGTCCTGGGTTTTTGTTTCTGTAGATTCGGCCAACTTCAGAATATAGTTGGTGGAAAGTGCATCTGTACTGAATGTGTGCAAACCTTTATGTTGCCATAATCATCTAAACAAAGCAGCTTGATGACTGTTAATATAGCATTTGGTATTATAAGTAATGTAGTAAGGCTTTAATATAGGAAGGGGTGTGTGTGTGTGTGTGTGTGTGTGTGTGTGTGTGTGTGTGTGATATACAGATACTACTTTGTTGTATATGGCCATGGAACCAGTCCTCCGCAGCCACAGAGAGACAACTGTATTTTCTGTCTACAGAAGAGGTGCTAAATACTAAACACAGTATACTAGACGAGTTTCAAGAAGAAAAGCCTCAGTAAGGAGTAAGATCTAAGGTATGGGAGGCTGCCCTGTGGACCTCTGCAAGGTTTCTTTGGTCCTTCAATTTCTCTGGGAAGGTTCGTGTCTCAGCCCACAACCACCACTCTCCAAGCACTCAGGGCTCTACCTGAAGAGTCTTCTGGAGCACTTACTGACAAAGTATCAAAGGCTTATTACACTCTTTGTGTAATAAGTCCTAGGGCAGGGAGGACCTGGCTGGAGGCTGGATGTCTGTCCCAGCAGTCCCAGCTGCAGCAGGCTCTGCAGCAATGTGCCAGTGACTACAGGGAGGACCTGCAGGCACTCAGGCAGCTGTCAGACCATGAGAGAAAGAAGCTGCAGCATGGTCTCCAGGAGAGCCTTCAACACAGCCTGGACACCGAAGCCTACCTTGAGCTTGTCCATCAACGAGCCCTGCGCATACTTGAGAAAGCCAAGGCCTGGAGCTCAAAGTATGGTGACCCTGTGAAGTGGGCAGTTTGCTGGGCATCTGCCCTACCAGTCCCTGCGAGGTTCTGATGTTCCACATAATGCCTTCCATCCACCGTATCCAAGGACTATACAGCAACCATGGGGACATTGTTATTTTAGTACCTTTTCTACATGAAGAGAAGCTCAGAGAGATTCAGCAGCTTGCCAGCCAGAGTCTGGTCCATTGAGTATCTGGTTTGCTTTTTCTTACTTTTGTATACTCTTAACAACATAAGAACAACTTACATCAGGCATCATGATGGCACATGTTTATAATCTAGTACTCCGGTAGATGAAGGAGGGGATTACTATGAAACTAAGGTCATCTGGACTACACAGCAAGGCCCTGTCTCAAAGAAAAAGAGCATCTTGCTTTCATGTTTTTAGTGGTGCTGTGTGTGATGCATGCCAGGAACTCAGGCTCATCAAGGCAGCCTTAAGAGAAAGGGGAGGAACAAGCTGAGAAGGACCACTCAGCTGGAAAAAAAAAACAAAAAAAACCTTCCAGAGGGTATAGGAAACTGCAGTGTGGTGGCCAGGTCACGACATTTAATTCAGCAGGCACGTCAAGCAACTTCAGCAGCTTGTACCTGCTACCTTCTGGCCGGTCTCAAGCATCACATTCCTTCCTGTTATCTGAGGAAGCCTCCTAAAGAGGTGTCTCATAGAAAGGAAGCAGACCCAGAAGAGAGAGTGAAAGGGGTCAAGGCCCCGGTAGGAACACCTGGGAAGAGTTTAGGAACCACTGTGCCACCGGACAGCCTAGAAGAAAGCAAGTCGGCTGAGGTTCTGAAAGATGTGGGTCCAGGGAAAAGAGAACTGATGTGGCCGTTGTGTTGGGAGTGGTTTTTTTTTTTTCACTCTTTCACTTTTAGAAGTTGGGACCAGGCTCAGTTAAAGAGCACTAAGCAAATCTGCTTTCAACACAACAGTTAGTAATTCAAACGAAAGCCAGAAAGTTGTACAAGGGAGTGCTTCCTTCACGACAGCTTAAGTTCAGAAGTGCAGGCTGTTGGAGTACATGCCCATCTGTTTTTAAAACGAGATGACTGTGAGATCTGAAAGGGAGAAGTTGTGAGATATAAAACGTGAAATACGAAATCATCCACTATAAGGGCAAGATACACCATAACCTCAAAAATAATCAAGATCGAGCAGAATGGAGACACCTGTTTCTGTGATAGTAAACACCAGAAGAAACCACCAACAGTGGACGGCGTGAGAACAGGTGTGGAAAGAGAAGAGTCTGCTTGTTTTCCTTTTCTTAGTACCTTGTGGTTCTTTGTAGCACGGAGCGGATTGCCTTCATAAAAATACAAAATAAGCTTTAAAAAGAGAATGGCACCATGCATACAGACTATGTGCTAGACACTCCAGAAAAAAGAAAAAACAAAACAATGTTATTCTTCTATATCTTCTTCCAAATTTGCCTGCAATCTCGAAGAACAACCCGGCTCACAGGATCCTAGGTCTGTCAGCTGCTGCAACTCTAGCCTGTGTGTTTGCCTGGTAGGAAGGACCCTGTGAGATGATCATTAGCCTGCCTATTGGTATTGTCATTGTTCAGGACTTGTGTAGGCAGCCATTTCTAGGAGACACAGTCTCATGGCAGACTTCCTGATCCTCTGGCTCTTGGACTCTTCCTGCTTCCTCTTCTGTGATGCATCCTGAGCCTTAGGTATAGGAGTTGTGTTGAAGATGTAGCCTTTGGGCTGCCCTCTCCACCAACCATTATTTCTATATTGTGTCCAGTTGTGGTTTTCGTTAATGGTCTCCTGTAGTTGTTTTGTTTTGTTTGTTTGTCTGTTTGTTTGTTTTGTTTATTTTTACTTTTGGGGGGCCCACCACCCAGCTCCCAAATAAATACACGGAGACTTATTCTTACTTATTAATTACCAGTCTTAGTTTGGCTTATTTCTAGTCAGCTTTTCTAATTTAACTCGTTTCTCTTCTACATTTTGCCTCTGGGCTTTTGTGGCGGTCTCTGAACCTAAGTCCCTGTTCAGGGCACTATCTGTGAGAGGCCAGCTCCCACCTTTTAAAGGGTTCCTATGAGGAGGAGAGAGAAATAAGAAACTTTTAGATAGAAAGATAGTGGAGAGGAGATGGACAGAAACACAGGATAGCTTCGGGAGGACCTGGATCAAAATCCACCGGCCCCTTCTGTCTCTTCAAAAGGTCTTTCCATAACAATGCCTAGGGGTGGGGCAAAAGATCTCCGCCTTGCTAGATCAAAGCATACTGCACAGCCAAGTGCAGACCCTTCCAAACACCTGATAACTACGCCGTGGTTCAATCATTCCCTTATGCAGCCCTGCTGGGTAAAGCAAGCTCAGATCTCACTAGGAAACCTCTGTGAGCTTCCACAGGCTTTTTGCCTTTCTTTATTCTATATGTCTTTCTTCCCTTCTTACTCTGTGGCTGGCTGTGTGGCTGTGTGATTGGCCCCTGGCATCCTCCTCTCCTTCTCCTTTTCTCACTCCTCCCTTCCTCTTCTCTCAAGCCTAGATTTCTCCTATTTCTTCTCTCTGCCTGGCAGCCCTGCCTGTTTCTCTCTCCAGCCTAGCTATTAGCTGTTCAGCTCTTTATTAGACCAATCTGGAGTTTTAGGCAGGCAAAGTAACACAGCTTCACAGAGTTAAACAAATGCAACATAAAAGAATGCAACACATCTTTGCATCAATAAACAAATATTCCATAGCATAAACAAATGTAACACATCTTAAACTAATATTCCACAACAGTCTCCATGTGCTGTTAAAAGAAGCTTCTATGGTGAGGGGTGAGAGTTACACTTATCTGTGGGTCTAAAGATATGTTTTAGAATGTGGTTAGGAATTTGCTGGCACAATAAAGTGGCAGTAGTGGGTTCTATTTTAAGATCCATGATTTCAGAAGCCCTGGGTATAAGCACCAGTCATGATTTTTTCTCCTGTTAAGTGAACCTTAAGTCCAATTAAACAGCTGTTGGTCATTGTGGTGTTTAAAAGAAAATGGCCCCCATAGACCCATAGGGAATGACACCATTATTGGAGGAAATGGTCACTGGGGGTGGGCTTTGAGGTCTCAGATACTCAAGCCATGCCCAGTGTAGCAGTCACTTCCTACTGCCTGCAGATCCAGATGTAGAATTCTCAGCTATCTCCCCAGCACCTTGTCTGGCTGCATGCCGTCATGCTTCCCACCATGATGATAATGGACTAAACCTCTGAAACTGTAAGCCAGCCCCAATTAAATGTTTTCCATTATAAGAGTTACCATGGTCATAGTGTCTCTTCACAGCAATAAAACCCTGACTAAGACAGTTACCATCAAGATATTAAGTGCCACTATTGCACTTTTAGGAATATATTGACAGGCTGGCCAGTGCTATAATCTTTATGTGGCCAATTTATAATATCATTAAATTATAAGAGACACTGGTCAGAATGCACAATATTAGGGCAAGTTTAATTACCTTTGGTTAAAGAGAATAGTAAGGAACCCACGAAAAGTTTAATATCATTATCAATTCTAGCTTGGAGGTAGACATGGTAAAGCGCTCTCCTATGCATTCTATTTTAGAAGACACTTAACATATAAAGGAACCAGTGACAAGTATCATTATGACACAGAAGGACTACACCAAAGTCATAAATGGTAAATTAGATTCATAGTAATTTAGATGCTGTTTTTGAAGCAAAATTTAGGCTGATAATAGATTATAGTACTGACAGCATAAAATTTTTAGAGTTCTTACAAATTTAGGGAATGGT
>CABHPQ010166611.1:0-16807 GCA_902168405.1 Peromyscus aztecus
GTGGGAACCCTGCCCTCAGGAACAGACCTTCAGAGGAACTGAGAGCTTTAGGTGTGAGCAGGAAGATGGATGGCAGCTGGGAAAATGAGGATGGGCTTCAGGTGGGCGAGCACTGTGCCTCCGTGGGGCTGGGAAGGAGAGAGAAAAATGAAGAAAGGAAGTTGAGAATAAAGGAGAGCCGGGGGTGCCCCCAAGCCTGAGACTGGATAGGGGCCAATGTCTGCCTTCTCGGAAGGTTCACCGATGCCCTGGTCACCATCCGGAACCGGCACAATGATGTGGTGCCCACCATGGCGCAGGGAGTGCTGGAGTACAAGGACACTTACGGCGATGACCCGGTCTCCAACCAGAACATTCAGTACTTCCTGGACCGCTTCTACCTCAGCCGCATCTCCATCCGCATGCTCATCAACCAGCACAGTGAGCTCTGGCGGCCTCGGAGAGGGCAAGGGGTGCGGGCAGGGCACGCCAAGGAGGCACCTCCCCTGACTGGAGGGGGGGGGGCACTTCAGCCACTATGCCCAGAGGCCTAAGTACCGTTCAGGAACTGAAGAGTTAAAGTCAGGGGTGGTAGCACATGCCTTTGATCCTAGCTCCTGGGAGGCTGAGACAGGAGGATCACATGTTTGAGGCCAAGCTTAGCGACATCGTGAGACTTTGTCTCAAAAAAAAAAAAAAAAAAAACCTTAAATAAATAAAAATAAGCCAGGCAGTGGTGCTGCACGCCTTTAATCCCCAGCACTCGGGAGGCAGAGGTAGGTGGATCTCTGAGTTTGAGGCCAGCCTGGTCTACATAGCGAGATCCAGGACAGCCAGGGATACACAGAGAGACCCTGTCTCAAAAAAAAAAAGTACACTTAACAGGGTGTGCTGTGGGAGAAGCCTTTGGAAGGGCTGCTGCAGGGTGCAGAGGCTCTGGAAGGCCTGACCTGGGGAGGAGACAGGACTTGGGGGGCGTGGTTAGCACGGGCGTACTGTGGGCTTACAGATGAGGTGAAGGGTGGGACGTTTAGGAAGACAGAGGCCTAGGCCCCGTGAACTAGCCAGCAGCACCCTTCCTTCCCCCTGCCCACAGCCCTCATCTTTGACGGGAGCACCAACCCAGCTCACCCCAAACACATTGGCAGCATTGACCCCAACTGCAGTGTGTCTGATGTGGTGAAAGGTGAGCCCCCCGCCATAGGTCCGGCCCATAATGGAGCTCCAGGGAGCCCTCCCAGATGACCTGGCCAGAGGGTGACCCATTCCCAGTGGGTGGGTGGGGGGAGGGCCATGTCCCCATGGGTTTCATGTTGGTGATGCCCAATGTCAGTGCATGCTGGGTCAGCCACCTGTAACCTGAGTGGTTCCCTCTCCTCTCAGATGCCTATGACATGGCCAAGCTCCTGTGTGACAAGTATTACATGGCTTCACCTGACCTAGAGATCCAGGAAGTTAATGGTAAGCAAATGAGGCTCTGTGTGCGTGTGTGTCTGTGTGTGTGCGCACGTGTGTGTGTTTCAGAGCACTGGGGACAGGTCAGAATAGGGGAGCTGGGTGGAGCGTCAGGTTCCCCTAGAGGGGAGCTGTTCTGTGTTATTAATTTGTTGGATAACTGCTTATTATTCGGCACATGCAGCATGTAAAGAAGGCAGGCAAGCTCTTGCCCTCACAGAGCTTCTTACATTCTTGGTGCTGGGGAGGTTGGGGCCTGTGACAGTTCACCAACTGCACGTGTAAATACAGCAGCTAATTTCAAAGCCTTGTAACTGACAGGCTGATGTCATTGCCCTTGTAAGTGAACAAGGACATGATGTGGGGTCAGAGGACAAAGGCCAGGGAGAGTGATGTGTGATGGGATACCTCCCCGGAACACAATGGCCTAATTAAGAGATGCCTGGGTGGCCAGCCCCAGGTGGAGTGGTTAGAGCCAGAACCCCCTCCCAGGAAGCTGGACAAAGCAGGACTGAACTTGTCCCTTCCAAGGGTGGCTAGCCAGGGCAGCTTGGAAGGCACACAGCCACGTGTTAGTTACAGGTGTGGGGAGAGGGAGGGAGGTCTGCTCTGCAGGAAGGAGGGCCGCGGGGTCACACTGTAGACAAGATTGTGGAGGGTTACCTTGCGGTGTGCTCCTGTCCTCGGTCTTGATTCCCACAGCGACCAGCGCCAACCAGCCCATTCACATGGTCTACGTCCCTTCCCACCTCTACCACATGCTCTTCGAGCTCTTCAAGGTAAGAAGGCTGCCCTTCTCAGGGGAGGCGGGGAGGGTCGGCCCTTGGCCCTCAGCTTTGGCGGTCCGTTCCTCACTGTGTCCCCTGTTCCCTCCCCCAGAATGCCATGCGGGCCACTGTGGAAAGCCATGAGTCCAGCCTCACTCTCCCCCCTATCAAGATCATGGTGGCCTTGGGTGAAGAAGATCTGTCCATCAAAGTATGTGACCCTTGACTTGACCTTGGGAGGTCACAGGGATGAGGGTGAGGAGTAGAGACTATAACCCTGGAGGGTATCTCACTGGTCCCTTGTCTCCTAGATGAGTGACCGAGGTGGGGGTGTCCCCTTGAGGAAGATTGAGAGACTCTTCAGCTACATGTACTCCACAGCCCCCACACCCCAGCCTGGTACTGGGGGTACCCCGCTGGTGAGATGGCTTCCTCCAGTCCCCCTGGCTCCTGCTTCCTTAACTCCCAAGCATACTCCACCCTCCCCATGGCTGGGTGGTGACGGTCTCTTGTCCTGAATCTGGTCCTCCCATCTCTCCGCTGCTTGCTGCAAGCCCCCTGCCTGCTGATCATATGCCCGTCATCGTCGCCTATCTGTTACTTTTCCTCAGTGTTCTCTCTTTCCTTTTCTTCGCTTGATTGTTAATCACCAGCACCTCTGTCCCACCTCCCGTGGATAGGCGGTGCAGGGCTTAGGGAATGGGCTCCAAGGTGCTCGTGACCACCCAGGCCTCTGGGTAGAGCTCTCCTGTCCAGCTTCCCTCTCTGCGTCCTCCGCAATTCCCCTGCCTGCCACCCACTCCCATCTGCTCCAGAAGTGACCCTTCCCCATTTCTGCTCCAGCACCCCTGCCTGTCCCTAGCCAGGCATCCCCGGCTCCCTTTATGACCTGTGGCTTACCTGCAGGCTGGTTTTGGATATGGACTCCCCATTTCCCGTCTCTACGCCAAGTACTTCCAAGGGGACTTGCAGCTCTTCTCTATGGAGGGCTTTGGGACAGATGCTGTCATCTATCTCAAGGTGAGGCCCACGGGGGGCGGGGGGGGGGGTAAGTTTGCTGCTAGCAGGGTTCTACCTAGCCCTTATCCTGCTTCCAGACTCAGACCTGGGCCTCGGGTCCTCAAGCGCTGTAACTTTTAAACTAACGTGGTAGGGAATTTCAGGGGTTCCAGGGTCTGTGAGTAGAGCCCTTTTCTGAGGACTCAGGCTTGGAAGAAAGGGGGCCTTACAGATCTTGGCCTTCCATTGAGAAGCAATGTGCCCTGGTGATTGATAGAGACCACACAGCCCAACCCCCTCCCTCTCTCCTTTGAGGGAACAGCTTTCTGGAATGGACCAGAGCAAGATATAGAAGATTCAGACCCTTTTAGGGGCTTTTCTGGGCCTGGGGTCGTGTCTCAACTAGTGTCTGGTTATGGGGCTGACTTAGACATGGGTTAGGATGCCAGGGGTAGAGATCATCAGGGCCCAGGTGGGAAAGGGTAGTGTGCTGAGGAGTGAAGAAGCAGGAGGCTGATGGTAGTTCTCCCTAGGCCCTGTCCACGGACTCAGTGGAGCGCCTGCCTGTCTACAACAAGTCTGCCTGGCGCCACTATCAGACCATCCAGGAGGCCGGTGACTGGTGTGTGCCTAGCACAGAGCCCAAGAACACATCGACGTATCGGGTCAGCTAGGGGCCTTCTCTCCCTGGCACCTGGGAGGATGCTGCCACCTCTGAATCCAGCCACCACAGGGACCTTCCCTATCCCCTGGGGTACAGAGGGTGAAGCTGGGTCTCCCTAATGGCCAGGTCTGTCTTTGTAGAAATCTCAGTGACCCATCTGTGGTGGTCCCTAAGTGCCAATCTGTCTCTATGGAGACACCTAGGGGGTTTCCCTGGAGTCTGGTCTCCATGGTGATGCTTGAGGGTTGTAGATGGCTCTACCTGATGGGGTGCCTCAGAGACACTTCTCCACGGCAGTTCTCCCAAGACCAGAGCTGTCAGTTTTCTACCAGAGACCCTGGGTCCCCTTCACTGCCTGCATAGTCCTGGCCTTCCGAGTGGCTGCCCTGCTTGCCTTACCCCCACACCCTGTACAGGTATACTGGGCTGTGTTCTTTGTCAATGTTAAGAAGGGTGGAGTGCCCTCAGGTCTGGAGAGAGGATGGGGGGGGGTGCACCCTTGACCCTTGTCCTACAGCCTCTCTGTCGCCACTCTGGACATTAAGGTTGCAACTGGGAACTTGAGAGTGGGTGGTGGCTCTCATCCAAGGCACTTCTAAAGTGGGGGCACCTGAGAAAGCCCAGAGGTAACCCGCCCCACCAGGACTCCAAGGTGATCTCGGCAATGTTTGTGATGCTTCCTAAACCCTTGCCCAGCATGTCCTCACATGCACACCTCCCCTGCCCAGTGTACACCCACCCTATCCTGCCTGAGCTTTAGACCCCAACCCCCCTGTGCCCACCATGTGTGCACAGGTGACTCATCCCTAGGACACCCCATGTACATAGCCGGTTTTGTAATCTCAAATGCCTCCTCCCCCTCCCCCTCCGCACACAGGGGTTAAAGCTGTGTGCCCCTCCCAGTGGCTGGGACGGTGACAGTGACATCCACAGTAAAGAGATGAAATGAGACTGGTGTCTGGCTGCCTTGCTGGGGGAGGGGGAGTCCACACATGCACACTTGTGAAGACTGGTCCTCTAAGGATCAACTGTACCCAGGACCTGGCCTAGCTGGTAAC
This sequence comes from Peromyscus aztecus, assembly GCA_902168405.1. Lineage (NCBI taxonomy): Eukaryota > Metazoa > Chordata > Mammalia > Rodentia > Cricetidae > Peromyscus > Peromyscus aztecus. Next base: position 4,923 of record CABHPQ010166611.1, read on the forward strand.
CTGAGTACACCACAGGGCAGGGCCATCCCCTCAGAACACTTGGCACCCCATCGCCCAGCGGTACCCACGGCATAGCTTAGTCACTCGTCCCAGACAGAAAGATCATTGGTGTATGGTAAATATTTATTGAAAGAAGTTGAGAACCATCTTCCCCCTTCACATGCAGGTGGGGCACACTTGGCTCCTGACAGCTTTAGGGACAGTAGGGCCTCCACCCTCCCCACCCAGTCTAGATAGTGCCAATGCCCCTATACCTTAGTTTCCCTCTGAGGCCCCTCTCCCAGTACAGATGGCTCAGCCCAAGCACAGGGCCCTGGCCTTCAGCCGCTTCCCCAGGCAGGAGAGAGGGAGTTAGCATGCAGGTCCTGTCCACCCCTCCAGGAAGCTAGGAGGGATGGGAGTTTCTCCTCAGAAACCTCCCGGGCCCAGTAGCAACTGACCAGCACCTGAGAAGCTGGGTCAGCATGGCAACTGGACCCTCTACCTCTGAACATAGCCTACAAAGGACATGTGCCAGACCCACCCAGGGCTGGTGGCCCAGGCCTCCCTGTAGCCTAGCAAACCTGAGCCAGCAACGTTTGTCTGCTCTTGGCCCACTGAGGCCTTGACACACCCTGGGCACCTGGGGGAGCTGATGGACCTTTCTGATCCAGCAGCTTCCAGGCCACCCTCAGATTGTGCCTCTGCCCGGCTGGGGTGATGAAAGTCACCAGCTCAGTACCACCTAGGCACTAGTGGGGGGGAAATGTCCTGGGTCCCCAGCAGCTCCCATTTATCCTGCTCCCAGAGAAGGCCCAAGCACTCTCTGAGGAAGTGGATTCTAGCTCTGTGAAGGGGTCAAAGACCCACTCCTGACCCAGTGGAGAAGAGCAGTGCCGTCCTGCCCACTGGATCCTGCAGGGTAGTGAGGGGGAAAGAGGCAGAGCCCCCTGACCCCCTTCTGCAGTCCTCACAGAGGCCAGCTTACCCCCGCACTGCTCACTCGTCTCCACTTGAAGGAGGTGTCTGGGAATCCACCCTGAGTAATACCACTGCAGTGCCCACTGGCCTCTCTGGGGAGATCTGCTCTCCCACCACACAGCCACCTTCAAGAGCTGAGGAGACACAGCTCTGTCTCCAGTCGGGATGCCCAGGCTGCTCTCTGAGCCTAGGAATCCTGGTCATGTTAGGGTCTCTCTCGCGAGCTCACTTCCTGTTCGGTACCACTCTAGCCAGAGGGAAGAGGTTCAGCCTGAACCGGGCTCCTCTGGGCTCCAGATTTGCTGCGTTCCTGGCCTCTGCCCTCTTCATCTGCCACCCGCTTCCCCCTGGAAATCTGTGCCAAACAAGTCCTCGAAATTGGGTTTATTCCTGGGCCCTCTCCCTGGGATCTCCCTCCAGAGGACTTGGTCCAAACAGGGTGAGAGGGGTCCTGTACCCCAAGAACCTGGTGCCTAGACCTTACTTCCCTGGTGAGGCCCATGCTGGTGGCTGCAAGTGCGCCGGGGTGCCAGCCCCGCCAGCCGTCCCTAGCTCTTCTTGGCCTCATGCTCACGGCGCCGCAGCTTCTCGCGCTGCCGCGCCGTCTTCTCCTGCGCCTTCCGTTCCTTCTCAGCAGCCGCTGCCAGCTCCTTCAACTTCCGCTTCACCAGCGCCCGGTCATGCGAGTTGCTAAGCCCCAGGCTCTGGGAAGAAACCCAGAATGAAGGGAAGAGACCCAGAACATCCCTCCCACGTACTCCCCACAGACCTCTGGAGTCTGCTCTGAAGAATGGCCTTTGCCTAGGGATTGGGCCTCAAGGGAAGAGGACTGGGTTGCAAGTGATCATAGAGATGACCACTGGCACTAAGCCATCTGCGCCCCATCCTTGGCTCCAGATCCTCAACCTAGGTGCCATGACCCTGCCCAACCTCCCGAGGTCCTCAGGATGGAGAGTGATTTGCTCATGGTCACACTGCTAGGCGGCAAGGTCTCTCCCCATTTCAAGATTTCCTGTGGGGTTGTCCTTCAAACCCAGGAACCTACAGGTGTTGGAAGCCACCTCTCTACACTGTCCCCTTAGCACACCCTTAGTATCAGGCTCTGAGACTGAATGTGGCATGGAGCTGGCCAGGAATGAGGCCTGGCTTCCCAACATTGGATGGTAGTCCAAAGGGCAAGGTCAACACCTGGGCTGGAGCTAGGTCAAAGGAAGTGGTGGGCTTGAGTTTCAACTCAGACTGGGGAGTCACACTACACTGCAAAGATTAGGTCAGACCCTTGCATCGAGGTCAGAAGCCAGGCCGGCGGCTAGACAGGGAGAGGAAATCCCAGGTCTGTTCAGGAGACAAGTCAGGGCCAAAAGTCAGGACAAAGGGGGTCCTTATCTTGGAAGGCCACCTCAATCTGGCGTATCTTGCACCCTGACCAACCTTCAGTCTGCTTCCATCCAGCTGCAGGAGCTGCGGCCCATCCACCTGTCGGGCAGCAAACTCAGCAGTATACTGTTCCAGGTTGAGGCTGCGCAGCCACTGGCCCACCTGCTGGCTGGTCCAGTGTTGTATGGTGGGGAGGGACTCGTCCAGGAACTGTGGTAGAGACGGGGAGAGTCAAGGGAGCCCGGCCTGTGGCCAGGTCCCCAGCAGGTCCGAAGGCTAGCCTGGCTCACCTCATCCGAAGACTGGGACAGCGTATGGTAGGGATAGGAGCACTTGGACTCCTGTCGAGGACCACTGGGGATCTTGGGGCTGCTGCTGGGAGGGGTGGAGTCATCACTCAGGGTGGATTCCTGGACAGAAAGGGATGTGTGCTGAGGGGCAAGTTCACCTCCCCACCCCCACCCCAGTCCATCACCTTGACCAGATGGACCTGAAATACTGGACTAGGCACGAGCAGTTGTTCCGTGCTCCTGACCATGAACCCAGACACAGGCTGTGAGGACTCAAGGGACACATCAGGACCTGAGCCCTCTAGGAGGGAGCTGGCTACCCCGAGGAGCTGGCACTAGCATTGAGTCGAGCAGAAGAACTAACAGGAGTGGAGGAGGCTAGGTGCTGCTGCCTTCAGGGGGCCCACCAGGATTTCCCCAAGGCTGGGTCACGTGTCCCTGCTACATGGAACCCCTCTCCTAGGCCTCTTGCATCCCGGCTGGTGGGTACCCTCATTGGCCTCCGATCTCTATAAGGACTTGGGCCATGTCTCACTCAGCAGGGCGTCCCCTGGGACCAGCACAAAGGAAAGAAGGGAGGGACTGAGGAAGGCTGCCGGGTGGTCAAATGACAGAGTTGCACATCAGAAGGGTCTCCCCTGGACCCCAAGATTTATGATTCTCCTAAGTCCTGGCACCACACACATCTGTGCACATCTAGGAGCAAGTCCCTTTTCTCTGGGCCTCATTTGCTCATCTGTATGGTGCAGATAATAATGCCTGCCTTGCCTACATCACAGTGAAAGCCACACGTGAGTCCTGGGCTTCGTGAAGTCTAGCCGCCTGTGAGCGTATGGAGACATTAGTATTGCTTGTGTGGATGGTTCTCATTTCCTGGGGTCTGAAGCTTTCAGAGCACTAGGTGGGGGACCTGCTCATCTCTCTGTCTCTAAAAATGTCCCACCGTGCAGGTGGCCAGCTCTTGATGGTGTAGTCCGGGCCTGACTCAGGCAGAACAGTACGAAGCAAGGGGGCCTCAGAGTGAGCAGCAGGGACTCGGTGTTCCCACACCAGTGCCGAGTGGAGGAAGCGATATAAATGCACAGAAGCAGTGTGAATGGATACGAATGTACGAGCCAATGAATGAATGAAGCCAGAGAAGATGGAAGTCACAAGTCACTAGGTGACTCTGTGGAGGGACATGATGGGTCCCAGAAAAACCTAGGTCCCAGTCCAAGCCCAGAGGACTATGTCCTTGTCATGAGCCTGGAAGCCGGTGTGGGACAAGAAAGTCCTGGGGTTCCTCCACTGGCAAACATGGCACACTCTTGTAGCCCTAGGCCAGCCTGGGTTACAGAGTAAAACTGCCTCAGGGGGAAAAAAGACAGATGGAAGGGAAAGCCGGATGATAAGAGGGAAGGAGAAGAAGAAGGAACAAAGACCCGGGCTTACCTGGGAAGCTGACTTCTTGGGGCTGAAACCCTCATGTTTGGGGGAACAGGCCGGGGAGGTGGTGCTCCCTGAGGAAGCAGAGCCTTTGCCGCTGTCTGTGAACCAGGAAAAGGGCAGGAACGGGGAGCTCCCTGTCCTTCCAGAACCTTCTACGGACTCCCTGTGGAGAAAACATCCAGCATGGTGTGGGTGCCCAGGAGAGGATGGGAGCTGTGGGTGGGTGCCACGGATACCTCTCACCTGCTGCCCATGGACAGGCGGTTGCTACCCTTCTCCTTCCGGCTCTTACTGGTGGATGCTCGGCGGAGAGTGACCCTGTAGGAGGCAAGGGGAATGGAGCATACCTGCCCACTGCGATGTTCAGAACCCAACAGCTCCAAGGACTCATGCAAGACCTGCCCCCCCACTCACCCCAGGTCCAGGAATTTTCTGCGAGTCTTCTTATCCAAGCCGATGGTGGGGCTGGCAGGCTCAGGGGGGCTGGCATCCCGGCTGTCATCTTTAGAAGAAGAGGGAGAAGAAAACAGCTAAAGTGGTGGTGGTTTGCTAGCCTCCTGCTGCTGCCCATGTGGGGTGGTAGACATTTCTTGACTTAGAATTAGACCATCTGGCTCTGGGGTTCTTCATTAGCTGTGTGACCCAGGAGAAGACACGCTCTCTGTTTTTGAGGTCCCCATCATTTCAAACATAGAGACATGCCTATTTTACAGTATCTAATAGGAGCCTAGGCTTTTGCCTTTTACAAACTGTAAAAGCAAGCCAGGCGGTGGTGGCGCACGCCTTTAATCCCAGCACTTGGGAGGCAGAGCCAGGTGGGTCTCTGTGAGTTCGAGGCCAGCCTGGTCTACACAGCGAGATCCAGGACAGGCACCAAAACTACACAGAGAAACCCTGTCTTGAAAAACAAAACAAACAAACAAACAAACAAAAAACCAACTAAAAAAGCAAAACTGTAAAAGCACTTTATAACTGAGAAAATAGGGCTATGAATGTTTGTTTTCATTTGTTTTTGAGACAGGGTCTCAATGAAACCTAGGCTAACCTGGAATTCCCTATGTGGCCTTGGACCCCTGATTTTTCTGTCCTCACCTCCAGGGTATCGCAATTACCAGGGCACATCACCATATGTGGTGTGCTGTGACCAGGGCTTCCTGTAGCTAGGTGTACTACTGACTTTATCTTGGCCATCTTCTGACTAGCCTTTCAATCTTGGCTCAAATGTCACCTCCTCAGGGAAGCCTTTCCGGTCAGGCGGGACTCTTCAGCAACTGTGCGTGTACCCCCCCCCCCAAAGCTTTTATTACATTTGTAACTATACGTTAATTATGGGGTGGTTTGGTTGTTTCTTTCCTAAGCTACACGTCCCTGGAGGCCAAGGACTGTATCACTGCTCTGTTTGGTCCCAGCGATGTGTGTCATATAGTAAGCTTCTGTAAATGAAGAATGGAACCTGCTGGCCATCTTTCCTTCCACTTCCCCAGTAGCCACCAATACCGCCTGGCCAAGCTGCAGTTCCCGTGCTGGCCCGCAGGGGGCGTCGCGCCTGCCGGGCTCACCTTCGCTGTGCGGCTCTGCTCGCGGATAGCGGCGCACGAAGCTGGGGGAGCTGTCCGAGGAGGGTGCGGAGCGCGGAGGCGAGCCGGAGGTGGCCGCAAGGCCCTCATGCGAGGCGGCATTGTGCAGGGGCCGGTAGCGGGCGAGGGGCGAGGGCGGCGGCTCGTCCTCATCCAGGCTGCGCCGCAAGCCGGGGGGCTCCAGGCAGAAAGAGCCGCTGGCCGGGGAGCCGGGGCCCGAATGCAGAGGCGAGCGCAGCCGGTGCAGGGGGCTACCGCAGCCGTCGGTCACCTAGAAGAAGGGCAGCCGCTCATCCAGCGCCCCCTCCTCACTCCCTGGAGGATGGAGGCCGGTTTCCCCTGTCGGCTCTGCGGGGAGCTCCAGAGGAGCTCTGGCTTCCTGGGGCCTGGAGGGTGGGTTCCTTGGGCCCGGGGATGAGGAGTGCCTAAGCAGTGACAGGGGAGAAATGGGTGATCACATGAAGTGAGGGCATCCTGCTCCATTTGCTAACGGCGGGATTTCCCCGATCCCTGCTGCTCTCCGCTTCTTCATCTGTGAAATGGGCTAACACTTTCTCTACAGAGGTACAGGAGCCAGAAGTGAACAGCTAGCTGACCTTTTGGGTGGATGACTGTCAGATCTCTGGGGGCGCACTTCCCTGGAAGGGGGTGGTGGTGATCCAGGGGGCAAGACGTGAGTGTGTGCGTGTTACCCCAACCTTGCCTCCGGGCCCATCAGAGCCTTCACCGTCCTCAGCAGAGCTGGCACTGTCACGTAGCCTGGAGCGGGAGGGCCGGTGTCTCCGGCCCTTGGCCAACAGCTGGGCCCGAGCTTTGTGTAAGCTGCTGTCCAGTCTGGTGGTCTCCGGTACAGCCAAGTCCAGGTCTGCGAAGAGAGACCAGAGCCACCTCAGATGGCCACCCTGACTCACACCGCAGACATTTAAGCTGGTTGCTTCCGAGTGCGGTCCACTAGGACTGTAGGTCTCCCAACCCCACCTGCTAGCGCCTGCACACGGCACCACATGCCTGGCCCTCCCGTGGGCGTGGCCGGGCTCTGTGCAGACACTCACAGAAGCAGGGGTGAGAGGAGGCACACCCGCCTGGATCCTAAAGTCTGGGTGAGAGTTGGCAAGCACTGAAATAAATGGGTGGAAAGTAGGGAGTAGAGATGGCACCTCTGGGTGGCAGGAAGTAGCTCTGTGGGGACCAGGAGGATGAATCTGCCATGCACCCAGTGTGATGCACACACACACACACATCACCATCCTCCTCAGAGCTCCCTGTCGAGGGGAGGCTACAGCATTTGGGATACGTTTACAGCCGAGCCAACTAGGACCCAAGAAGGTAAGTGATGACTGGAGCCACTGGCTAGTAACAGTCTGGGGTCTGGGGCTGTGGCTCCAGAAAGGACCCTCCTGGGGACACGATCTCGCTGTGCCACACTCAGGACTGTATTTAAGGATAGCAGTAAGTCCCTCTCCTCCGCCGCCGACATGAGGAAGAGGGGCACCCACATGCCAACGTCAGTCTCAGGAGCACAGCTCCCATAGGCCCTTACAGCTTGTCTCTTGGGTCCTGGGCTCTACAGTCCAGTGCTAGACCCTGCTAGAAGCTGGGGGGAGAGTCGGCACCTGCTGGGGGTGTGCAGAAAGCACTCCATGGCCACACTTTCACGTTCTGTGTGCCTGCCTGGTAATGGAGCATCACTCTTGTTCTGGCCCTGACCTTGGTACTGGGGTCTTCCCGGGCTTCAGGATGGGTCAGTTCGTTCCTGTTCACCCCTTGGTTAGTATCTCTGGGGCCCCCACTCCATCCCTCACACCCACTCTTCTTGCCTGCTCCTCTCTCACCTGTAGACATGCCAAAGGTACCCCTACTTAATGGCCACTTTGTCTATTCCCAGCCCTGACTCCTCCACTAAATACCAAGCCTGAGCACAGAAGCCCCTGCCAGGGAACCCACAAACCAGCCCCCGTCCCCAGTGCCTCAGCCAAACATAACCCATAAAAGCACACCCTTTCGCCTTTAAACCCAGCACTCATGAGGCAGAGGCAGATGGATCTCTGAGTTCAAGTCCAGCCTGGTCTACAGAGCTAGTTTCAGAACAGCCAGGGCTACACAGAGAAACCCTGTCTAACACACACACACACACACACACACACACACACACACACACACACTCATTGGGTTGCCTTAATCAGACTTGTTGCCTTTTAGACCAGTCCATGGTCTAGCCAAGTCATCCACGTCGGACAGCTCTGAGCTACCCTTCTCCCTTCAGCCTTCCTAGCCCCTGTTCCCACATGTACGCTGCTCCTTGTCTCCTCTGCTGGATATTCAGCAGGGTCTTCAGTTCACAGCCTTTCTTTTCCTCCACGGCTCTCCTCCTGGTTGGTCTCCCTATCCTGGTGAACAGTGGCTCCATCCTTCCTGCTACTCAAGCTAAACCCTGGGTCTTTTTTGGCTCTTCTTCCCCCCACCCCCGCCACCTTACCCCCTTTCTTACAAATTAGCTCTACTCCTGTTAGCCCCGCCCTCAAAATAGCTAGTCCTGTTGAAATACAGAGGGGAAGCCCGAGACTGTTTTCAATCAGAGTCAAAAATGAGCCAGGGTAATGGAGGTGAAGAATGGGGAGGGTGATGCAAGCCTGGCCAGGGGGTGAGCATGGTGGAGATGGACCAGAACTTGAGCACATGGCAGGGTGCATTGTGTTATTTTCTCTACTTCTGAGGATGTCTGAGGTTTTAATTTTTTAAACTATTATTTAGCTGTCTTTGTGTGTGTGTGGGGGGGGTATATGCATTTGAATGCAGATACCCTCAAAGTTCAGAAGAAGGTGTTGGATCCCCTGGAACTGGAGTTACAGGCTGTTGTGAGCTGCCTGACTGTGGGTGCCGAGAACTGAACTCCGGTCCTCTACAAGAGCCGTACCTACTCTAAACTGCCCACTCTGCAGTCCAAGCTCTTAGGTTTATCGGTGAGTTTACACACGTATACGTGTGCACATACCGAGAGGAGTGAGAAAGAGGAGGGGAGAGGAGGAGGAAAGAAGGGGAGGGACCGGGAGAGGAGCGCCAGGTCTAGGTCCCTATCCTCTCACACCTCTGCTGTTGCGTGGCCTCCTGCTCTCACACTTAGTTTTCCAGCACAGCAGCCAATGACCCTAATGCTATGGGGTGTCCGCTCTGTCACTCCCCTGCTCAGAACCATCTCAGGCAGAGGCAGAGCCAAAGTTCTCCCGGCGGCAGCGGCCTTGGAGATTCAGTCTGTGTTCCTCACCTCCCTGCGCTTCTGCCTCCATCCACTCCTTCCACCCAGTCTGCGCCTCCAAGTCTTTGCATGTATAACACCTCCCCTATATACTCCAAAGCACCACACCTGTCTCTTCCTGTATCACACATCACTCTCTGGCATCCCGAATACCTTTCTTATTTAAGCTTGCCTCTTTCCACCTATGAGACTTTCAGCTCCATAAGGACAGAGTTTTCCGTCTATGACTGTACCACGGGCACCAGACAGCACCTGGCCCATAGCAGGTGCCTAGTGGATACTCTCTTAAAGAAAGAAAAGGAAGGACACATAAGGAACTATCCCGAATGGACAAGAAAACAATACTGCCTCAGATTTGGTTGCCAGGCTGAGGCCTGGATGGCCATAAGGAGATTTGGGGTTTTTCAAGATGGGGTTTCTCTGTGTAGTTCTGGCTGATCTGGAACTTGCTCTGTAGACCAGGTTGGCCTCAAACTCAGAGATTTTGCTGCCTTCCTCTGCCTTGTGAGTGCTGAGATTAAAGGTGTATGCCACCACCCACCACTGCCTGGCCAGAGGAGATTTTCTAAGGAGAGGGAATGGTGTAGCCCTGGGCTTGAGGTGTCAAGGAACAGCCTGACTGAAGACGGAAGTAGACTCAGAGGCCGTGGCATTTGTCCAGGGGTGTGGTGAGGGGCTGGGAGGGGACAGCTACTGTCAGGACTGCTCTTTTGGATCCAGATGTGACTCACTTGGGTCCTGATGAAGAACATCCCAGTGCCCTGGAAGCAACCCGGAGCCGGTAATAGTTCACACTGCTCCAAGCACTTCACAATTACCGGTCACTGAAACCTCCTACAATCTCAGAGGAAGAGGCTCGGGATCCCCAGGGCAGCCTTAATTTGCCCAAGAGCATAGCGCTGGTAAGAGCTAGCTGGGGTCAAAGACAGGCAGGCTGGCTTGTTTGGAAGCAGCAGACACATCAGCTGTGCGCTTTCTGAACAGAGAAGGAGGCAACATTGTATCTAAGCCCTCATTTTGGCTAGTTCTCTGTCTTTTTTTTTTGGTTTTTCGAAACAGGGTTTCTCTGTGTAGCTTTGCGCCTTTCCTGGAACTCGCTTTGGAGACCAGGCTGGCCTCGAACTCACAGCCTGCCTCTGCCTCCCGAGTGCTGGGATTAAAGGCGTGCGCCACCACCGCCCGGCCTAAGCCCTCATTTTAAGGGTGGAGGAACTCGGACAAGAGAGGTCTGGTCAGTTGTGTGGAGGGAGTAAAGGGAGTGTCCAGGTCTCCTGGCCCCTGGGGCCAGTGCTCTGACCTCCTCCCCACGGCTGGCACCCAGCTGGTATCCAGTCATCTGCAAGAGGTCCTTGCTCCACATGGCAACATGAGTATTACCCATAGTCTGGAGAGCAAAGAGTCTCCTGAGGGCTTGGGGGGTACAAAATAAAGTGGAGCCCAGTCTCATCAGGGTCCCTCAAACCCTCCTTCCATCTGTTCCCTTCCCAGCCTCCCCCTCTGGGCTCCGGGCAGTGGGAGTGATGAATATTTAATTGTTTTCTTATGAGGAAGCACTCCAGGCAGTGCCCAGCTACCTCAGCAGACAGGAGGAAAACAAGAAAGGATTGGTGAGGAGCATGGGGTGGGAGGCGGGGAGAGAGGAGACAGAAAAGCCCTCTCCCCACTAAGGGAAGCTCACCTCTGTGGACCTGCCAAGTCACCTACCTGTGACTTGTGTAGGGCCAGCCTCAGAGATAGAGAAATGCCGAGGTGGGATGGGGGTGGGGGGTGGGGGGCGTGTAAGCAGGGAGGGGGTGCGGGGGGGAGGGGGGCTGGGAGGGAGCAGTGTTCCCAGAAGCACTGAGACAACACGACTGGCATGACCAGGGCCAGTGGCGACGGCAAGGAGGAAGGGAAGAGAGAAAGGCAGAGACTGGGAAGAAGCAGGAGAAGCTGGAGCCCGCCGGCATCCCACGTTAAGGAGCCCCTTGGAGTTACACACGGGAGGCATCCTCTCAAATCTAGCTGGGGGACAGCTTTTCCACAACACAGCCACAGAACCCACTGACAGCTCTGCCTCTCTAAATGGTAGTGTGTACGTGGACACCAGTGGATGCTGAAGGCATGGGCAGACGGAGACATGGAGGCCGTGTGTGTGTGTGTGTGTGTGTGTGTGTGTGTGTGTGTGTGTGTGTGTGAGAGAGAGAGAGAGAGAGAGAGAGAGAGAAGATCTCAGGCACTTATGTGTGTGACTTGGAGAAAATGTATGGTGTCTGAACTGGAGTAGACAGAGGTTTAGCCCAGTGACTAAGGACAGGGGTTCTTAGCCCAATTCTGCTGCTAACTCGTCATGTGATTTATTTATTTTTTTTCATTCATTCTCTGGGTGCCTATGTGTGTGAGTGCATATGCACATATGCATAGAAGCCAGAGGTTAATGGCTTCAGTCCCTCTCCATCTGAGTTTGGGGGACAGGGACGCTCACGGAACCTAGAGCTAACTCACGCGGTTAGACTGATTGGCCAGCGAGCCCAGGACTCCTGCCTTCCTGTCCCCAGCACCAGGATTACAGGCGTGCACTGCTGTGTCAGTTTCATTATGGTTGTTGTTGTTGTTGAGATAGGATCTCTCTATGTAGCCCTGGCTGTCCTGGAACTCTCTATGTAGACCAGGCTGGCCTCAAACTCACAGAGATCCACCTGCCTCTGCTTCCCAAGTACAGGGATTAAAGGAGTGTGCCACCACCGCCCGGCTTGTGTTCCGTTTTTATGTGGGTGTTTGGGAGTGAACTCAAGTCTCCATGCTTTGATGCTATTTTTAAAAATTATTATTATAGTGTGTGTGTGTGTGTGTGTGTGTGTGTGTGTGTGTGTGTGTGTGTGTGATAGTACACATGGAGGGCAGAGGATAACTTTTGTGGAGCCGATTCTCTCCTTCATCCTTTATGTGGGTTATGGGAATCAAACGCAGGTTGTTCAGCTAGTGTCTTTATCTGCTGAGCCATCTCACTAGCCTCCATGT
>CABHPQ010166612.1:0-41114 GCA_902168405.1 Peromyscus aztecus
ACTGGGTGGCATGTGGGAATGAGAACAGGTTCAGGGAGAGATAGAGGGAAAGAGTATGGGGAGAAACAACTGGAATTTGAGGGTATTTGGGGGTGGCAATGTGGAAACCTAGTGCAATAAAGAATTCTATGATGGTGACCCTAGTGAGGACTCCTAGTAATGGAGGATATGGAGCCTGAATTGACCATCTTCTGTAACCAGGGAAGGCCTCTAGTGGTGGGACTGGGACACTAATCCAGCCACAAAACCTTTGACCTATAACTATCATGCTTGCAAAATATACTGGCACAATGGTGGTACAGAACTTGTGGGAATGGCCAACTAATGACTGGTCTAATTTGAGGCTTGCATGATGAGAGGGATACATCCATCTGCTGCATCCAAGAAACACACACCTCAACATCAAGAATACACATCACCTAAAGGAAAAGGGTTGGAAAGAGATATTCCAAGCAAATATACTGGGGAAAAAACTGGCATAGCTAGTTTAATATCTGACAAAATACACTTTAAACCAAAACTAATCACACTATATACTCATCAAAAGAAAATCTACCAAGAGGATATTGCAATTCTTAACATCTATACCCTAAAACAAGTGCACCCATGTTTGTAAAAGAAATATGTCTACAGCTTAAATCACATACTGACCTGCAAACACTGGTAGTGGGAGAATTTGATACCACTATCTCACTAATAGACAGGTCATCCAGACAAAAATTAAATTAAACAGAAATTATAGAGCTAAATGAAATGGACCTAACATATTTACAGAACATTTTACCCAAAACACAAAAGCATATACCTCCTTCTCTTCACCTCAAGGAACTTTATCCAAAATTGTCCACATATTTAAGACAGACACAAAGCAAGTCTTAATTTATACAAGAAAATGGAAATAACACCCTTCATCCTATCTGACCTCCACAGAATAAAGCTGGATATCAACAACAACAGAAATAACATAAAGTTTACAAACTAATAGAAATCAAACAGCTCTATACTGACTGAAAAATGGAACAAGGTACAAATCAAGAAAGAAGTCAAAGACTTTCTCCAAATGACTGAAAAATGAACACACAGCATACCCAAACTCATGGAATACAATGAAGGTAGTTCTAAAAGGCAAGTTCATTAAATGCCTACATTAAAAAAAAATTATTGGAGATATCATCTCATACTAGAAACTTAACATCAAACTTGAAAGCTCTAGCACAAAAAGAAGAAATCGCACAAAATGAGTAGACTGCAGGAAATAATCAAATTCAGGGATGAAATCAATAAAATAGAAACAAAGGAAACAAAACAATAAAAAGAATCAATGAAACAAAGAGCTGGTTCTTTGAGAAAAATCAATGAGATTAACAAATCCTTATCCAGATTAACTAAAAGGCAGACAAAAGTATCCAAATTAACAAAATCATAAGTGAAAATTGGGGCATAACAATAGACATAGAGGAAACCCAGAGAAACGTGACAACATACTTTAAAAACTGTACTCTAACAAATTGGAAAATCTAAAAGAAATAGATAATTTTCTCAATACATACCACTTACCAAAGTTAAATCAAGATCAGATAAGCATTTAAACAGACCTCTAATTCCCGGTGAAACAGAAGTACTAATGAAAAGTATCTAAAACAAAAGAAGCCTAGGGCCAGATGGTTTTAGTACAGAATTCTACCAAACTTTCAAAGAAGAGTTAACCTCAATACTCCTCAAATTACTCCACAAAAGAAAAACAGAAGGAACATTACCAAATTCATTTTATGAGGCCACAAATACCCTGATATCTAAACCACATAAAGACCCAACAGAGAAAGAGTATTACAGATTAGTTTCTCTAATGAATATAGATGCAAAAATACTCAATAAAGTACTTGAAAATCTAATCCAAGAACATATCAACCACCATGACTAAGTAAGCTTCATCCCATAGATGTAGGGATCTTTAACAAATATAAATCAATAAATGTAATCCACTTTATAAACAACCGAAAGACAAAAACTACATGATCTTCTCATTAGATCAGAAAAGGCCTCCAAGAAAACCCAACACTATTTCATGAGAAAAGTACTGGAGAGATTGGGAATATAAGGAACATACCTCAACACAATAAAGGCAGTTTACAGAAAGCCCATACTCAACATGAATGGCAAGAAGATCAGATCAATTCCACTAATATCTAGAACAAGCTAAGGTTGCCCACTCTCTCCATTCCTATTCAATACAGCACTTGAAGTCTTAGAAAGGGCAATAGGACAATTGAAATAGATCAAGCAGATACAAATTGGAAGGGAAGAAGTCAAAGTATTTTTATTTGCAGATGATAAGAGAATATACATAAGTGACCAGGAAACTCCTACACCTGATAAATGCTTTCAACAAAGTAGTAGGATACAAAATTCACTCACAAAAAATCAGTAGCCTTCCTATATACAAATGACAAATCAACTGAGAAAGAAATCAAGGAAACAACACCTTTCAAAATTGTCTCAAATAATATAAAATATCTTGGGGAATCTATAACCAATCAAGTGAAAGACTTATATGATAAAAACTTCAAGCCACTGAAGAAATAAATTGCAGAAGATATCAGAAGATGGAAAGGTCTCCCACATACATTCATAGGTCAAGAGGATTAATATAGTTAAAAAAAAAACCATTCTATCAAAAGCAATGAACAGATTCAGTGCAATCCATACCAAAATTCCAACACAATTCTTCAAAGATCTTGAAACGACTATGTTTGACTATGTATGAAAACACACACACACACACACACACACACACACACACACACAGAGAGACAAACAAACGAAAACAAAAACAGGATAGTTATAACAATGCTGAATGATGGGGAAAAAAACTGCTGGAGATGTCACCAAGCCCAATTTGAAGCTGTACTACAAAGCTATAGTAGTAGTAGTAGTAGTAGTAGTAGTAGTAGTAGTAATAATAATAATAATAATAATAATAATAATAATAATAATAATAAAAAGTGTAGTATTGTCACAAATACAGACATGTTGATCATGGAATAAAATAAAAAGTCCTGACATAAATCCACTCACCTATGAACATCTGATTTTTGATAAAGAGGCCAGAAATATTACACTGGAAAAAAGAAAGCATCTTTAACAAATGATGCTGGTCAAAATGGATGGTTGTATTAGAAGAATCTAAATAGATTCATACTTATGACCCTCCACAAAACTCAACTCCAGATGGATCAAAGACAGCAATAAAAAAAAAAAAACAGATACACTGAGCCTAACAGAAGAGAAAGTTGGGAATAGACTTGAACTCATTGGCACAGGAAAAGACTTTTTGCACGGAACATTGTTAAAACAGGTATTAAGATATAGAGTTAGTAAATGGGACCTCATGAACCTGAGAAACTTTGCCTGTCATTTGGACAAAGCAACAGCTTCCAGGATGGGAAAAGATTTTACAAACTATGCATCTAACAGAAGGCTAATATCCAAAATATATAAAGAACTCAAGAAACTAGATACCAAGAAAACAAATAACCCATATAAAAATGGAGTACTCATCCAAATGCAATCTTCAATAGAGGAAACTCAAATTGTTGAAAGACACTTAAAGAAATGTTCAACATACTTAGCCATCTAGGAAATATAAATCAAACCTACTTTGGGATTTCATCTTACACCTGTGTGAATGACTAAGGTCAACAAAATAAGTGATAGCTCATGCTGGTGAGGATGTGGAGTAAGAGGAACACCCATACATTGCTGGTAGGGGTTGAAACTTGTACAGCCACTGTGGAATTCCACATGTTTCCTCAGGAAGATGCAAGTTAATCTACCTGGAGATCCAGCTATACTATTCTTGGGCATATACCCAAAGGATGCTTCATCCTACCACAGAGACACTTGCTCAACCACATTCATTGCTGCTCTCTTTATAATAGCAAGGTATTGGAAACAACCTAGATGCCCCTCAACAGAAGAATGAATAAAGAAAATGTGGTGCATTTACACAGTGACATATTACTCAGTCTTTAAGAAAAAAATAATATCATGATATTTGCAGGCAAATGGAATGTACTAGGGAAAGAAAGGTATTCCACACTAAGAAAGACAAGTATGGTATAGAATCTCTTATATGTGGATATTAGCTGTGAAGTTAGGGATAAGGAAGCTATAATCCATAACATCACAGAAGGTAAGTGTAGAGTAAGGGACTAGAAGGAACAGATGTCATTAGAAAAGAGAAATAGAATATATATTTATGGATTAATGGTAGGGGGTGGATGGAGTGGAAGGAGGATCAGGTGGGGATGGAAACAGGAGAGGGGGTAATAGAAGGGAATATGGGGAGAGATGGCTAAAATTAAGGGGCATTTGAGGAGTAGTATGAAAGTCTCATACAGCAGAAACCTCCTAAAGTACATACATATATGAAGAATGATCTAAGTGAAATTGCCAAATAATGGTGAAAACAGAGCCCCTATTAATTATCTCGTCACCAAATAAAACATCCAATACTGAGTTTGGATTGCATCTAATTGAATATTGGTCAAGGGGTTTCCACAAGAATGCCTCCCCCACCCGCCCCCTGCAAAAACCCAGGCTTTTGCCAAGACTGCAGGTTGTTCTCCAAAACCTGACAGCAAGGCCTCATTGCTAAAGACAATGTCTATACAACTCAGTGAACACTGAGATGGCATGGTGGTGCCTACAAAGAGCCTTCGCCCCTATGTTTCAATGTCTTTGTTACAAGAAGGTAATCTGCTCACTATCATAAGAGAAATGTAAGCACCAAGCTGCTGTGGGATGTTCTGTATGGCAAATGTGTTGCTCTGATTGGCCAGTGGCTAGGCAGGAAGTATAGGCGAGACTAACAGAGAGGAGAAAAGAACAGGAAGGTGGAAGGAGACACAGCCAGCCACTGCCAGGACAAGCAGCATGTAAAGATGCCGGTAAGCCACGGGCCATGTGGCAAGGTATAGATTTATAGAAATGGATTAATTTAAGATATAAGTACAGTTAGCAAGAAGCCTGCCACGGCCATACAGTTTGTAAGCAACATAAGTCTCTGAGTTTACTTGGTTGGGTCTGAGCGACTGTGGGACTAGCAGGTGAGAGAGATTTATCCTGACCATGGGCCAGGCAGGAAAACTCTAGCTACACCAAGCCATCCACAAATGCTTTATGTATAATGGTGTACTACCTGCAAAATATGCTAGGGCAATGGTGGCACAAAGCTTGTGGGAGTAATCAACCAATAACTGATATGACTTAAGGCCCACTCCATGAGATGGAACCTATACCTGACATGGTTTGGGTTACCAACAAGCTGAGAAAAGATGGCCCAGGGACCTAGGGCAAATCCAAATAAAACTGTTCAAAAAGAAAAAAGAGAAGATATGAAGTGGAAAGAATGTGAGAACCAGAGGAAACAGAGAACATTAAGGAAACAAGGTCCTCAAAATCAACATGAGCAAAGCTCATATGAACTCACAGAGACTGAAGCAGCATGCACAGGGCCTGCAGGGGTCTGCAACACGCCCTCTGTGTTTACATTATGGCTTCCAGTTTAGTGTTTTTATGGGATTCTTAAGTGTGTAAATGAGTGGGTCATTGACTCTTGTGCCTTCTTTTGGGCTTTTTCCTTCTGTTGGCTTGACTTGTCCAAATTTGATGCGATAGATTTTGTTTTATTTTATCTTAAAAACTAATTAATTATTAATGAAAATCTAGCAACTAGGGTAAAGGTTAGCAACTGAACCATCACTTATATCTTCTGGAAGATGGAAAATCAGTTTTCTACAATGGAATGAATGACATTTTGTAGCAACTACTCCAGGCAGCACTCAAGTTCAAGACTAGTTGACCAAGAACAGATTTTTATTGTTGTTACAGTTTGGTTTTTGTAGGTTTTTTTTTTTTTATTTCAATGATGTATATTGTTTTTTAGGTTTTGATGTTGTATTGGACTTTTGGTTTTGGTTTTTGGCTCATTTTAAGAAATGTACATTCATTTTTTTCATATATCTTTTTCTATCCCTTTACTCTAAGCTGATATCTATCATTGAGCAGATATGGTTTTTCGATTTGCCACTTCTTTTCTTAAATGTTTTATTTTTACTTTAGTTCACATGTATGAATACTTTACCTGAATGTATGTCTGTGGAGCACCTTTATTCCTGCTGCTACCAGAAGAGGCTATTATATCCCCTGGAACTGGAGTTACAGATGTTTGTGAGCCACCATGTGGGTCCTGGGAACAGAACCTAGGTCCTCTAGAGGGTAAGAACTTCTCTTTACTATTCTGCCTCCTCTCCAGCCCCTGATTTGGAACTTGTATTTGAACAGTTGGAGGCAGTAACAGGTGAGAAAACAAATCCAATGTACATAGAACTTCTATTGGTCAGTCTTTCTTCACCTCCTCCTCTTGATCCTCCCATTCCACCCCCTGATCCATCCATGACTACCTATTTCCCTTTCCTAATGAGAGCTATCTGTCCTCACTAGTCCCTTACTCTATACATAATCTCTGTGATTCTAAGGGTTGTGGCTTGATTATCATTGACTTAACAAAAGATAATATCCACTATTAGAAAATAACTTGCTGTATTTTTCTTTCTAGGTCTGGGATACCTCACTCAGCATGTTTTTTTTTTTCTAGTTCTATCCATTTACCTGCATACATTCACACAATCTTAATCACTCAAACACAGCTCTTTGCTTTCTCTCTGCAAAAATGATCTATTTGCGTACTCACAACAAACGAAATTAAGGAAAATTAGACCATCCTGTGCCTCCTCACATTCATGGCACCTAACACCAACTGCACCTTTAAACTTCTAGAACTGCCCCACATTTCCCTATTCCACTCATGTTCACTTGAACACAAATACATATTTCATGCCTCCTTCCTTCTTAGCCTTCTGACCCACATTTCTCACTTTTAGCTAACAATTTATTTACTGAAAATGCAGACACAATCAAAGGACAGCTTTCCAATAGGTGAACAGCATATCCACTATCTATCACCAATGACCAAACAAATCAATAGGGTTTAAAATAAGTCAACAAAAATATCATTGAGCTCATTTTGTATTGGTAATCTTTTTATTTTAAAATGTTTCTCCTTCTCCAATCTTTCCAGACTCACCTATGATCTGTTGTAAAACATTTCCATGGATGCACTCTATGGCTCTTCCTAAATAAACTCTTTGAAAAGTCACTGTAGCTCAATGTACCTAGATGGATAGATAGATAGATAGATAGATACATACATACATACATACATACATACATACATACATACATAGAGAGATACATAGAGAGATAGATGAGGTACGTATAGATGATAAAGTACATAGAAGACAGATTGCTTCCATTCATTAATAGTTGACTTGTAAATTTCTAAGTCATGTATTCATATTTTTCACTATAATTGCACACTTATAAGTAGCATTTCCACAACTATGATCCCTGGGTAAACTGATCTTTCAGAGATATTTTTGGTTTCATGTAATCTACAAAGGAATCTAACATGTCCTTATTATATATGGTCAATAAAACTCATGGATTGTTGATGTCAGCAAGATTAGCATGACGATATTGCAAAGAAATTCATGTCACAATGATGAAGTTTTAACTACATATGTATACTCTTTATTTTGGAGTTGATTTGACAAGGAAGATCATATTTATTTCATTGGATTTGTAGAATTGCTGAAATTCTATAATCGAAGAAATCAACTGTGTCTTAGGGTTTCTATTAATTAGGGTTTCTATTTCTATTCTATTACTCTCTTCAAACATCAAGAGAGGGTTTATTTGCCTTACTCTTTCACATTGTAGTCCACCACTGAAAGATGCCAGGGCAGGAGTCTAGGAGCAGGAGCTGATGTAGAGGCCATGGAGGGGAGCTGCTTACTGGCTTGCTCCCCATGACTTGCTCAGCTTCTTATAGAACCCAGGACCACCATTCCATGGTGGCACCACCCACAATTGGCTAGGGCCTCACTAATTAATAAAATGCCCTACAGCTGGATCATATGGAGACATCTCACTAATTAATAAAATGCCCTCAGCTGGATCATTTTCTCAATTGAGGCTCCCTTTTTTCAGGTGACTCTAGCTTGTTTCAAGTTGGCATAAAATTATCCAAGACAGACTGTATTTGATCCAAAATCTCTTTCCAATACTGTTCGTTATACAGGATTGCTTAATGAAAATAAAACAAATGATTATAAAATACAGTGCATGTAGTGATCAACCCTATGAGTACACATTTTTCTAGGTAAAAAAAAAATGTTTATCTGCATGCCAGTTAGTCTAAAGAAAAGTGGGAAGGTGTAAAGCAATGTGATGATATTTTATTTGTGCTGAAATGTGGTAATATTTGTGCTTTAATAAATAAAGCTTGCCTGAAGATCAGAGGGAAAAGTGAGTCCCAACACAGAAGTCATGCAGTGTTAACCCATGCCTTTAATCCTATCACTTGGCAAGCAGGATCTCTGTGTGTTCAAGGCCACAATGGAAACAGAGCCAGGTGTGGTGGCACATGTCTTAATTCCAACACTTGTTAACCATGGAGGTCTGGAGGTCTGTACAGAGAGACAGAAAGTGACAGAGCTGGGCAGGAAGAGGAAGTGATGTAGCTGCACAGAGAGAGCAAATCAGATGGTAGAGCATCAAGGCATATAGGCATGGGTAGACAGGACGTAACTAGCATTTGGAAGCTGCAGAGTTGGTGAGGTAAGGTTGGCTGGTGGCTTTCCCTATTTCCCTGATCTCTCTAAGGCTTTCACCCCTCTATTTAGCTATATGGTTTTTATTCAATAAGACAATTTAGAAATTCATCTACAAAGTAATTCTTCAAGAGTCTACATCCTTGGGGGATCCAGGGTTGTAACTGAAGGCTTTAAATATACAAGCAAATACAATATTTTAATATAGGTACATTTCCAAACATGTTTAATGCTTCTCTAGAAAACTGGCATAATAGGAAACAATAGCAGACATAGTTTAAGCACATCACTAACATATTTATCATTTAACAAATACAGTGTGTTTCTGTTATTCAGTTTGTGGGAGGCACTGGATAATACGCTATAATTTATTACAGAAAGGTTAGTATTAATCACAGTTATTTCTAAGAACCATGGCAGTCAAATATAAGCAGCTTAAAATGTACATCTCTGGTTCACACATTTGATCAAGTAATTCTACTGCTTGTCCTACTTAGAACTCAGATTTTCAGGGCAAGAAGAACCCTTGGAATGAGAACATCACTGAGTTGCAAGCTGTGGGAATTTAGAGATATAAAGGGTCAAAGAACCAAATTCCACAGGACATGGGGGCACAGCAACTATGAAGCATAAACAAAGAAAGACTTTAAAAATTGAAGTGAAAATGTAAGATAATGATGTATTTAAATCATTTGTGTAAAATTTCAGCTATTACTGAATGATTTTAGCCATGTGAATTTTATTATTGTTAACAACATTAAAAATTGCTCCAATATACTACTGCTTATTAAAAATGACAGCTTAAATGATATTTATTGTAGATATTCTTGAGAGTTTCAATTTTTAGCCTGTAACATTGTATCTCTGGGATTTTAAATCTCAGAGGAAATATGCAAGTCCAAAAGGATACTTTATAATTAAGTCTATGTGATAAACTCTATTCCAGAATTTGGAAGGCCCTGCATCCAAGGGGCTCCCACATCAGTCTTGACCTCTGGTATGTAGGAACTGTCAGTGACCTCTGTGCACACACATGTAGACATGGCTTTATAAAAATTAAAACCAGCTTTTTTGAAATATCTTGCTAATTTATCATATCCCTGAATGTCCTTATGTTTTCAAACTGAAGAATATCTAAGATATTTTTGTAAGGACACCAAGGGGTGGAATGATGTATGGTTCATGCTCTTAACATCTTTTATTACATAATAAGTTTAGGCTTGACTTTGAGGAAAAATAGAAAACTCCAAAACATTTATTCCCTGTTTTCATTAAAGAGTATCTTCAAATAGATGGTCCAGGAAATTCTTAAAGATGGGTTTAATTTTGCCCTTCAAGTTGAAGAAATTCTTTAAAATAGTACACAATTCCTAACAGATACATCCTGCACCCAAGCCCCAGGGATCATTATGGAAGAAAGCGCAGGAAGATTGTAAGAGCCAGAGGAACAGCCAGTTTTCTGTGAGATTGTGCTTCCTAGAAATACCAGATGCTACACCCATAAAGCCTCACCACCATGACTGCCTAAACATGAAATGAACAAGCACAAGAACAATAGATACGCTGAAATTGATGGGGAAAGCCCATGAGGTTTCAACCCTACAAAGAATACAGAATAAAGAATGCAGAGAGTATGAGAAAATCTTCTCCAGGAAAGAGCACACCAAGCAGTTATTCAATATCAGATAGTCAGCACTGAAAACAGGCATACAAGTAACACTATACAGACTGAGAAGGGTAGAGTTATGTACTTAGGAATATATACGCAAATGTACATGTACATACACACACACACATGCACACACACACACACACACACACGTACATAACAACAATTAATGAGAATAAGAGGTCATGGATTCAAAAGAGAGCAAAGAGGGTTATGTGGGAGGATTTAGATGGATGAAAGAGAAAGGGGGAGAGAGGTGTAATTTTATTATGATACAAGAAAAATAAATAAATGGAACAGGGTTGACTCTTGGCTCTGATAAGGTCCCGTGTTCTAAGTGTGTGTGGTGGGATTGACTCCTTTGACAGACAAGCGCAAAGAATAATATTTTGGAAACATTCCTCTCTTAGATGTGCATCTTTAAAACACCAATAGTGCAACATCTTTTTTTTCTGGTTCATAGAGGCAAATCTGTGAGGAAGGTGTCCCCTGTCCTTGACTATGAAGTCCATTTATGAGAATGGAATTCTGGACACTCTTGGAACACGCATGCTTCGTATCAGTATTGTTAGCTTTTAACTCATTTCAGTGACAGAGTCTACTGTGAGAACTAAGGAGACTAAGGAACTTTCCAGTAATCATTTCTGTAAGGATTTTATTACCATCTATTTTCAAGAAACATTTGTCTCATGACTCTAAGGGGTGAATAAGGCAGGGGAGGAAAGAAACATGCTGTTTTTGTTGTTGTTGTTTATTGATAACCTTGGAGCTTTTAAAGTTAGACCCTCCTGTGCAGACAAAGCAAAGCACTTTTACAAGTCAATTTTGTGTTTCCTAAAGTACTTAGTTTCTGACATAGTAGTTTTTCAAGTGCACAGTGCTTTAAAATATGGTGATTTCTTACATGTGTATTATATATATATTTGACCACATAGGTATGTGCATGCCACATTTCTATTAGCCGTGTGTGTGTGTGTGTATGTGTGTGTGTGTGTGTGTGTGTGTGTGTGTGTGTGTGATATGAGGGCATGCCAGTGATGTTTAGTTGCAAGTTCAAGGACTTATGGTGTGGTTTGTTGATAAATGCTTAACAACCATGCCTGTGAAAAGTGTGATTTGGAAGTATGATGGAATTAAAGTGCCCCTGCATGGTTCCAACTCCACTTGGATTGCTTTATGTCTAATGTGGGCCAGGCAAGGAGTGACTGAAGCTGACATTGCAGAAAAAGCAGTGGGTACAGACAAAAACATGAGGAATCTCAATGAAATCTGTGTCCACCAAACAAATGGAAAACCTAATCTGTCTACCTAGTACAGTAACACATGAAGTTTTTAGATAACATTAGATAACACCACTCCAGTTAAATCAGACACCCAAAAACGCCTGATTGGTCACAGCAGAAAAAGGCTGAGGGTTGAGCCCAGATTTACACAGTTGTCTAGCTGTAGTGAGTACCACAGCAGCCCAAGCAGTTTGGTGTCAGAGATATCTAATATGAACAAGGCACCACCTTGGTTCTCTGCTGGAGTGGCATCACAGGAAACCCACAGAGTAGAGAATCACTGAGACCTTTACCACTATTCAGTAATGATGAGGTGTTCTCCATCACACAGTCAGCCTGTGTTCTCCAAGGGCAGTAGCAATGATCCAGAATGAGTAAAAACATATGCAGTACAGATCTGACAAAGGTCTAATATGTGAAATATGTAAGTAACCCCCAAAATTTGGTAGTCAAAATAACTCACATAATTTGTCTTAAATAAAAAACAGTCATATATACGGGTGATAAAAGAATGACTCTTATGATTTGAGAAATCTCAATACTCATATTAAGTTGCACAACCCCAATCCCATCAATTGAGAGTCTGAGACAGGAGGTAGAGGAGTTCAAAGCCAACCTGTATTACATACTGAAAAATGTCTGAAAATATGGTCAAGTTAGGACATAGACAGTCATTTCACTAAAAAAGACACACAGAAGGAAACTAACTACATAAAATGTATTTGGTTAAATATATTTCCAGGGAGTTGAAAATAAAATTAGAGAAGCACTAGATGCTGTTGAAGGTGGAGAGAAACTTGGAGAATCACACACTCTGGTGGAAAAATAAAGCCATACCTCCACACACAGTTCCTACAGCACTGAACGTGATGCCTTCATACAGCCCTCAATGTTCAAACTCAGGTATTTATCCTAGAGAAATAAAAACTTCCATGTACAGAAAAACCTATATGTAAGTGGTTGTAACTTCATTCTTAATAGCTCCAAACTGGAAACAACAACTGGAAACAACCCACAAGTCCTTCAACTGTTGAATAGTTAAAATGAACTTTTGTATATACATGCCATTGAACAGTCCTCAGCCATAAAAAAAAAATGAATTAGCAAATGCAACCACAGAGCTGTATCCCCAGAGAATCGCAAAGTCCTGGAAGACTGCATGCTTCATAATTCATACTTAAATTATAGAAACGGATATCATATTACAGAGATTTAAGGATAGGGGACACTGAGGCATGGCCAGAATACAGAAGGGGTGCATCCTGGTCCTTGGGATGACAAAAGTGCTATGTCCTAAGTAAGTCTCTCAGGGCTGAAACTGCAAGGCAGCTTTGCAGGGTTGGACCAGGGGAACAGTAAAGGACACCCGTGGCTTCTTTCAGTTGTTTCATATGAGTGCCGGTGACATCATAATTATCCCCAGTAAAAGACTTAATATTAGAATGTGACCAGAATGCACGCAACAAAGCAGAAATACACAAACAAAACACATGTGTGAGCAATACTCACATTGTTTGTTGTCACAATCTGAGTAGAAACTATTAATCTTTTCTCGACACTTATATTTTCTTCATCCTATACCTCGTTTTACCCTTTTACTTTTATTATCAGCTTAGTGTTAGATGTTACATGGTAGTTTGATTATTAGAAGCAATAGATGACTTTAATTTCCTCAGAATTAAAAACAATAACATTTTATAACAAATTTAGAACTTAGTCCTAATGGAACACCTATAAATAAGCTTTATAGTATGGATTGACGGCAAGTGTTAATTTCTTAAAGACATGGAATGCAAACTATAGTCAACAAAAAGGATATAAATTCTTGAAAAAAATCTTTCCCATCTGTGCAGATAAAACCTAACAGCTATGAAATAAATGAAGAATATTATGATAATTAAAATACTTAAACTACTGACACTAGTAAGAGAAAGTCAGCTATATACCTTGAAATTTACGTATTTTAGCAAATGTACTATTTATTTGCTGTCCATGCCATGCTTGCCCTTCCCATTGTCCTCCAGACTGGCACACAGATCCAGCCTCCAAACATGCCCAGTATCAGTAACCCTTTGATGTCCTGATTTCTGCTCCTTGCTGTGATCTCTTCCCCTCCCTGCTTGGTTTTAAATTCACAAAAGTGGTAGACTATGTTAGAACACGTTCCCCTGCCTTCCCTGTTACACAAACCACCTGATAGACTGGGTGCCTGCCCTCCTTTGTATGCATGATTCTTCTCACTATTAAAAAAAAAGACTTGTGTAATAAACAGAAAGTAGCACTGTCCTTTCATTAGTCACAAACCCAAATACCACAAAATTAACTGTGCATAGCATTCTAGTCAATGCCCTAGATCCCTTTAAGTTGTGACCCTATAAGTCTAGAGTAAGAGAGTAAAGTTCATACTAAAAACAATTAGTGAACATTAAACCAGTCACTCATTATTTAGACCCTGATATTTTGTGAAATGTTTTAAACAAAAATTTCAGACATAATGAAATGACTAAAGGCAAAGTAAGTGGATCAACTATGTTCAAACTCACCAGTAGTGAAAATCAAGGATTTTATTGTTGTTGTTGTTGTTGTTGTTGTTAAATTCTAGCACAGTGGGCCAAATAGAAGCTAGACAAATTGTGTCTAACGTGGAACCAAGTGTGGAGAAAGACTGTCCTCATGTCTCCTGTTTGCCATCTGTCACTCAGCCCAAATTTGCTACAAGTGCATAACAACAAAGACTCAATGATGATGGCAAGTTTTCAAAGTCAAATGTTAGATAATATTTAATTTAGCAAGCAACATAATGACACATTTTCTAGTAGAGACTATAGAAAAGATAGTCATTTAGGAGAGTATTACATAAACTCGATCCTTTGAAACCCAAACAGTAACAGTACCGTGTTATAGACTAGCTGATGTGATACGGATGGACTGCAAAAGGAAACTTCACATTTGACAAGAACATCAACAATTTGGCAAGGACTTGAGTAGAAGAAGACAATCAATTCTTTGGAGTCACACAAAAGAAAATACTTGAAGTTGGGGTTTGCATGTGAGGGGACATTTGCTGTTTATCTTTCTGTACCTGAGTTACAACACTCAGTTTAATTTTTTCCTTTGAATTTCAATTTTTCTGCATAGGTAAGAAAGAGTCAGTTACATATAGGTGCTATGTGTGCTTGTCTATTCATCTGATTAGTGGGCATCTAGGTTGAATACCTGCTCTGTAGTTCAGAGGCTATAGGTGGGGACCTACTGTGATGGTTTTGCACAGTGAATATGCTGTCAAACTGCCTTCTAAACACTCATGTTTACACACTTCCATTTGTGCTACTGTTGGCCTTGGTCAAATAGCTTCTTTGTACACTGGGCAGTGGTCAATGCAGAGATTCACAACTGCTCAAAGTCCTGAGGATAAATTACTGGAAGTGCTCAGCCCTAAATGAGATATCAGTATCAAACCCCCTTGCCAAGACTCAGGGAATATCCCAGGAGACTAAGCAGAAATAATGTAAGAGCTAGAAGATGTGGAGGAGTGCTGCGGAAGGTTGTCTTCTGGACATGACATGACTATTGCACTCATGATCACAGCAGCTGTGATTCTTTAGGCAAGATCGAGACCAAAGGAATTCCACATGGGTGTGGGAGGAGCTTATGAAATCTCACCCTTAGCTGAGGAGCTACTGGCAGTTGATAGTGGCTGGGAGAGGGGTCGTCATTTATTTTGGTCAGTGTGGCCACTATAGGTTGCCCATGTTCTGATTCATGACTCCACATTTAAGCACACACAGATAACATCAATTGGATGCAGTAAGATATAGAAAGAGGAGTCATGAGGTTGGAAGGAGACACATGAGAAGAGTCCCAGGAGTGAGGTGGGAGGGGATGGAATAAACATATATGAAATTCTTAATAAACAGGAAAAAATTCCTGATGTTGGGTTTTATGCCTATGTGTATACTTATTTCCCATGACTTTAGCTGGTTAGGAGACATGTCTTTGAATTGATTATTGAAAAGAAAGTGAAGTATGAGATAAGTGATGAAATAGCACCTCAGTTATGAGAATAAAGTAGAAATTAAGAGATAAAAGAGAGCTGTTTCTAGTCTCTGCCTTTTTTCTTCAATCAGGAACCTAATCTCAATAAACAATTAATTGAGTCAATGTATATGAAATATAATAAAAATAAACAGAATAAGACAAAGTAGTTGAATAGTCAATTAGCAAATGAAATTTTTCAAAGTTGAGGGGGCCACTCTCCTACCTTAATGAATAGGCCTCTTTGATCACGTTATGAGCATGTGATTTGATTTTAGACTTCACACAAATATTTGGATTTCACAGATCTTGATTTCCATCAGGGAAGCAAGAAAATATTATTTGGGTGGACTAGGTGCTACACGAACCTCTAACAACCATTTGCCTGGTGAAATCTGAATTTAAACTGGAAGGCAAAAGGTAAGTTCTTTGTGTTTCTCAGCACTAATGCTGGAAGGACTCAGAATCAACTGTCACTAGATATTTTTGCAAGTAATACATTTTAATTAAACAAAAAGCAATTATTTGAGTGGTACCTAGTGATACAAGCCAATATTCTAGCTGCTTAGGAGATTGAAATGGAAAGATTGTAAATCCAAGGCTAACCTGGACAACTTAGTAAGACCCTGTCCCAAAAACAAAACAAAACAACAAAGTAAAGAAATAGGACAGAGGACATAGCTCATTGGTAGAGAGGGGCAAAGGACTTACTTAGTCAAAAATGAGGTCTTGCATCCAACACTCCCAATAGTGCAAAGAAAGGTGGGGGGCCACTAAGAGTATACCCCTACAATTCTAGTGTTTGTGGCATAGAGGAATGAGATTAAAGATCTTAAGGCTAGTTTTGGCCTCATCCATAGGGAGTGTATATGAACCTGGGATATATGAGACTCTGGATTACAACAGCTAAATAAAGTAAGTTTTAAAAGTATGGAACTTCACACTATGAATGTAACTTTTTTTTTTTTTAAGATGAGGCTTTCTTGACTGGCCTTGAGCTCAATATATAAACCAAGATAGCCATGAACTCATAGAGATCCTTCTGCCTGTACCTTCTGAATGCTAGGATTGAAGTTGTATGCCACCATGTCCAGCTAATGTGACTCTCAAATGACAAGTTTTTATCTATTTTCCCTTTAGAGAAGAAATGGGTTATTTGCTCAGATGGAATTATAAATAGACTGTATTTCATGATAAAGTAAATTCAGCTAGTAGAGCAGGGTTGGCGTCTAAAAACTGCAAGAATATAGACATACCCTCCTCTACTGTGTTCCCTTTGCTCTGATCTCTACAAAACCACTGTTAAATGAAGGCGTTCTTCATCTTCTTAGGTTCATTTGACCCTTTGGGGTTGTTATGAATATTTCCCCTTAAGGATTTAGGGAAATTTTCTTGGCATGAATAATTTTCCTGGCTTGTTATCCGGTGAAAATGCTTGACCCTTAGGCCAACTGCTTTTCCATACAGACTGTTTTTGTAATGAAAGAATGTATCTTGTAAGCATGCCCAGAGGCGTTGCTAACAGGACCATCACATAAACACTTCAATATTTTATCTTTGACTCTTGTTTATGTAAAATGCTCTGGGTTTTAGATAGAAAAATCTAATTCTTAAATTTGATAAATAATAAATCTTGTAAATAATTGCTAACTTTAATATTATTATTCAAAATTTATTTTATTAGAGAAACTCACATAAAATTACCATATTTATGGTAAAAAGTATTTAGTAGCACTAATTTTACATTTCTTCTTTTGTATGAGAGCCAGAGTAAGGCCTAATGCTCAGTTTGAAGAGAAAAGACAAGCCCGGAAGGTCTGGCCCAGTCCTTAGTCAGCTGTGTGATATGGGCAATGTATGTAAGTTTTGTTGGGCCTCAGTTTCTTCAGCTGAAAATTTGGACATTCATAGTTTGCTCTGTACCACATTTTTGTGAATATAAAGGAATTGGTAGGTGGAGAAAATTGGTATGTGGCCCTAAAGACCACAGAAGACACATTGGGAATCATTGTCTTGGATGGAACTGGCGTTTGATTTCTCTCTTCCCTCTAGATTTTTTTTCTCTTGAATTCCCTGCTGAATGAATTTGATTTTTTCCCCCTGTGGACTTCTGGTGCATGCTTATTGGACTTTCAAGTTTTATTTTCCTCTACTGTGAACATGGGGAGCTTTATGGAATGGAGTCCCTGACCCTTCTGAACAAGGAAATCAGCTTAGGCAGGTTTGTTTCACAGCTCACACAGCCAGTAAGATGCAAAATGAGGACAAGGATTCAGTGATGTTCTTCCCTTGCTGGTTCTTAGAAGAACATTTAAAATTAGCATGCCTGTGCCGAAACTGACATCATTAAATCAAAGTTACCATTCAGAAGGAAGTTTGATTTATCAAAAATTTCTGTAATAATTTATCTTTAGCAAGCAACTATCGCACACTGTATTGGTCAACAGGGCTGAGCTAATCTCCAGTCTACAGTATAATTAATGTACACACTTCTATGTAGACAAACATGCTCCCTGGGATTGTCACAAGTGTCCCTACTTTACAGATAGGAAAACTAAAAAGGAATAGGTAGTGAGCTTCAATGTGTGACCTTGTTTCTATAAACAAAGAAAGCAAAACCCAAAAGTTTTTTCCCCTCTGAAATATTATATTCCTGAGAGATGTGTGCTCTCCTGGGCAGAATTTGCCGATCCAATACAAAGGGAAATATTTGGCCCCTTGTTATAAAATTAATAAAAATTTAGAACAAGTATGTGACCACACTATGTGAAATCAAGAGTGCAAAGCCCGTGTGCTGGACCTGGGAGGTGGCCCAGAAGCATGACAATAATCCTGGCCTGGCTGGACAGACTCTCAGCCTACTCTCTGTACCTGTGCTCTGTAACCCTGAGTGAGGCAGCACGGTAGGAAAAGAAGAGCAGTGCTCCGTCTGTTTATTATGTCTGCCTGGTTGTCAGCAGAGGGATCCTGAGGTAATGCCGCATGGGCCAGGACAGCAAAGGTATCAGGTTGCAGTCCCTCCTCTTGGAAAAAAAGAGAAGTATAAACCACTTTTTTTTTGACTATCAGGAAGTAGGGCAAAGAAACAGGAAGCTTTGGGGAACTCCAGGCACCCACAAAGAGGGAATCACCTTGCCCCCCTCATAACGGCATTCAAAATTTATGAAATACTCTCTTGCACCTTTTCAGCTTGGAGGAGTCTGCCTAAGAGATATCTAAAATGAGCCAGCCTGACTGGCTACTCCAACACATTCTCTTTCTGAAAATTGTACTCAAAAGTAATCTCTAGCCTCTTCCCTCTTTAAGTAGAAAATGCCTGTGATTATTTCTCAGACCCTAGTGCGTTCCTCAGTATAATCCCTATGATTCAGGTCAAGCAAACCAGGTGTTTACTTGAATATAAACCTGATGTAGCCCTGAGAAAAGGCCAGGTGTGTTTCCTGTCTGAAATGGTTGGTCGGCTCTTCCGGGTGCTTATTCAGGGCACTGACTGAGATGTGTCTACTGCCATCTCTTGAGATTGTCATCTTAGATAGTGCCTCTTTCCTTAATCCCTAGCCATTTGATGTATTTTTTATGTCTCCTGAATTTAAGCATCGGAAATAAAATGGATACAATCAAAAGTTCTAGCAGCCTTTCAACAGCACACTGATAGGGTGCATGTTCAGACTGGCTTCCAAGGATTCAATGTTATAGTTCCCTCAGGATTTCTACGAAGCAGTTTAGTTATTGTATGCTTAATATAGAAGTCATCCAAAATGTGAAAAGCAAGGAAAAAAAAGTGACTCCAACTATATACTAAACATAAAGTGTTTGCTATTCCTTATTATCTAAATGTGTGCATACACGTGGAAAGAAAGAATGCTTCTTTGCTGTTTGGGGAGTGCATACAATAATTTCAATTAGAGTGTTCTCCAAATGTCTTTGTTAAAAGTGTTTCCTGCGAAATGAGTCATCTGTTGTGTGTCTTCACTCTTCAAGAGTTCCTCTGCATGACTTGTAGATTTATCTGAATAAATTACCCCTGCCTTTTGAATTATTAATCTTGGCTGCATGATATGCAAATCAGAGTGCACTGGCCATGTCCAGCGACACAGCACTGGGTCAGAAGCTGTCTCCAGTTCCTGGCAGAGTTTCTGTCAAGAGAGAGGCCGTCAGCAGAATGGTAAGGGACACTATAGCCCATGCCTCCTGGACATATTAAGGAAGGCCAAGCTTTTTGGGGAGGGTTTCTTTTGAAAGTGGCCTGTGAGCTAAACGGTGCTCAGGGAACTATTCTTAAGTAGATGTGAAGCAGCAAAGGGCAATGCAGTCACATCTGACTTTCACATCTGCTTCCTATGGCTCACACTAAATGCCCTGATTTGGAGGTTAAATACTAAGTTTATTTTACTTTAAAAGGTCTACTATATTTGATAATGCCTCAGCAAAAATAATTAGAATGATTTAAATAAATAAAAGTATTTACAGAAGAGGGGAACTATCTTGTACCGTGAAAAATAACTTACCAGGTAAATTTAAATAAAATTATAATAGGGTGAATTTTAAATCATTACAAACTTTAAATTTTGTATTTACAAGTAGCAAAATGAGTATATTTAAGAATAAGATTTTCTAAAGTCATAAATTGAACAAGTGATTGCTATTCTACTCACCAGAATTTTTCAAACTGTATAAGCTATTGTTTAACAATTTAATGAAAGATATAACTTGATACATACTATAATTTTTAGTATTTTGGTGTCATTTGTGGAATATAGAAAAATGAAGTAATTAATGAATACCAAATGCTTGTATTTTTATACATGCAAATACAGTTTCACTTAAATTGTTTAATAATGAAAGTAACTTGTTGAAATATCTTTATTACTATGTAACTTTCCAGTGGCAGTTAAAATTTTAATTTCTGTTAGGCTCTCTATAATGGTCAAGGATATAGAAAGATATTTTTTTATTAGAATAGAGGAGATTTTTATTAATGTTAATTTTCTAAATTTCTGGTAAAGAGCATACATTATTTTTACATTTAGGAGAACTGATTATAATGAATTTTCCATCAGTTAAAATTAAAAATGAGTAGTAATTGTCCCCTGTGAGTGCATTCAGCTTACTTGTAGCCTATTAATACTAACAGACTTGGTGTTTGTGGGCGAAGAACTAATGATTTCACTTTAGTTATCAATGTGTTTTTAAAGAACATGTTCTGTTAATGGTTCACTTGAATAAGTAACAGCATACTAGTCAACATGTCCATTGCCTATAAACAGGATGGCTCTCAGAAAGTGAAAGGCTAGTAATATACTTTGAGAAATGCCCCTTGTATTGGGAGTTTTGCTTAAACGAACACACTTTGCTTCTCTAATTTGTATAATTATGTCATAACAAAAACACACTCCAATATATACATTACTGAATTTGGAATACATTATTCTCAAAATAGTGTATCCTTGTGAAGTTGAATCAGCCTACAAATATTGGACAGCCTATCTCAAGAAAACCCTAACCTGTTAATATTATGAATGTGGAAAGGGCTATAAGAATGACTAATTGAAACATTTATATTAAAGAAATAGCTTATAAGACATCTTGAAAAGTAGAATTGCATTTTAACAAACAAAATTTCAGTAATATTAAAGTATAAAAATATTAGGACTGATTGGTTTAAATTTTTCCTTGATGTTTTGCTATTTGTATCCACTCTGTATTATGCAATTAATATGTACTTTAACCACACACTTTCTGTTTTTGTTTGTTTAATTATTTCTTGTACTTTAGAGATTATATTATAATTACATTATTTTCCCCTTCCCTTTCCTCTCTCTAAACCTTCCTCTATACCCTTCCTTGCTCTCTTTCAAATTCATGGCCTATTTCTTCATTAATTGTTGCCACATGCATGTATGAAAATGTATATTCCAAAATACGACCTATTAAGTCCATATAACATTATTTACAAAACAACTTCCAAAACAAAGACTTGGGGCTTGTTGTGGAAGACAGGGCATGAAGACTGTAAGATTGTAGGAGTAGAGAGTTTCCTGTGAGACTGTGTCTCCTAGTAATAGCAGAAGCTGAACCCACAAAGTCTCACCAACATGACTGCCAAAACTGGGCTGAACAAAGACAATAGACATGCTGAAGTGCATGGGGAAAGACCACGAGGTCTCAACCCCAACAAAGAACTACAGTCAACTAAGGAATGTCCAGAGTGGGAGCAATAGTGTTACTCAGGGAAGAGCATACCAACTGTTTATCCAAAGCCACACAGTCAACCTGAATATAAACACTTTGAAAGTTGTGGTGGTGGTGGGTGTTTGTTCTTAAAGCAAGATTCACTCTGTGAGAAGCAAGACAAAGGTACAGATTAATAAATAACAGTAATCAATTAACTTAGCCATTTATTTTCCTTAACTAGCCCTGGTAGTCTCTGTTTTTACTAAACCATCAGTCTTCAGACTCTCAGGATCACTGGAAAACAGAATTCTTCATCACTTCCACTTGTCCCCTGACTTGATGATTGGTAGCTATTGGCAGCTGGGCATCGAGTTGCACATGTCTTCGTGGATACATTTTCCATTACATTTTGGATCCATATAAATTACATAAACCCATGGCACTTCCTCAGCTTAAATGGGATCCGGTATAATCAGAGAAAGAGGAAGAGGAAATTCAAAATGAAACAAATGAGTTTCTTATCACAAGGAAACTTTCTAATGTCTTAATTTTCATTTAATGCATGCACCAGCAAATCAGTATTTCCTACATGACATAATGATCACAAACCGAGTCTTGAAGAACTCCAACATTAAAGCCTCTACAAGTAAGGGTTAGCTACAAAAGAGCTGGCAAATGGAGAAAAGGGAGAAAGAGATTTCAATGTTCTAGTAGGCAAGGAGGAAAAAGCTTCCAAACTCATGGCATTGAAAGCTGCTGCAGATTTGAGTCTAACAGTGAGAAACATTCATTGTCTAATGAGCCATGCATGTTTAAAAGTTCATGTCCCTCCTTCTTTTTTTTTTGCTTTTTTTAATTTTTGAAAATTTCACCCATAAGTACTATATTTTCATCATTTCCTCCTCTGTCTTGCCCCCATCCAACTTCTCTTGTGTTCTTCCTTTCCTCAAATTCTTCTGTAATTTTTAGTTAGACACACATATATACACATAGAAAGACACGTATTTAGTGAATAGATACATACAAATATAGATACATAGATAGATGTACATGCATATGTATATGTATACATAACCCATCATTAAGTCCATCTAGTGTTGATTGTACATACACATGCTTAGAGGTGATCACTTGGGATTCAATAACACCAAGAGGCTCATCCCTAGAGAAAACTAATTTTCCCCTCTCCCAACAGTTGTGGATTTCCACTAACTCTTCAACTAAGGGTGGCTTCTTCTGAAATCTCTCCCATTCATACTGGCATCTCAACAGGTGTTGTCATTATTTAAGTCTTGTTTAGGCAGGCATTTTGTTGAGATTTTCTGAGTGCAACTTCCCTGCTGTGTCTAGAAGACACTATTTCACAGTAGGCACCTGTTCCTCTACCTTTTAAGTCATTCTGCCCCCATTCCACAATGTTGTCTGAGCCTTAGGTTTAGAGGTTGTAGATGTACTGACTGGGGCTGGATAACCTATAGTTACTTATTCTCTAGGTTTTCCAGTTGTGGATATCTGCAATAGTCTCCATCTGGGAAAAAAGGAACTTCTTTAATGAGGGGTGGAAGCTATACTTATCTGACTGGACTGATGTACAGGGTCCATTTTTTAATTTTTTTTGTAATTTAAAAGTTTTGTGTTAATAACTATATGCATATTTTGGTTTATTTAAAAACTAAATAAGCATGGACAGACAGATAGAACACAAAGATAAATCAAGGGAGAAATAACACAATAAAAGTGATATGGAATCTTACTGCTAAGTCTGGAGCCATTAGTATTTTGGTATATATCTTTTTAGACTTCTACATGTTTAGCAATTTCAGATTAAACTCTAATTAAATGTCTTAAATCCTTAAACCAATTCTTGAAGTTACATATTAAAGTTTGCTTTATACAAGTATGTTTATAAATCAGAGGTCTCACTACCATAGTGACTGATTTATACATATATATACATATACATATATATATATACACATATATATTGTATATGTGTCCTATTATGTACAGGGTCAGCTTTTATGGTGAAGTAGATTGGTAGATCTCATTTTGTGGATTTACTATTTCTCTAGCCTTGGAGGAAGTATTTATGAAACGGCTTTATAAACAGTCAGGTTTCCGGCCCTCTCTATTCAGCATGCAATTCCAGACCACATACTATCTGTTAGCCACTGTGCAGATGTAGAAGATAAGCAATGAACAAAACAACTTTGTAAAAATGGGTAAGACAAAATTTAATGGGTAAGGAAAGCATGCACTGAGGGCACCTAGTTCATTTAGATTTGGTGGACAGACAGCCGACTCGGGGAAAGCATCTTTGAACTGGCATCTGAAAGAAGTACAGATAAAATTTGTGGGCTTGAGGGGGAAAGCAGCAGTGAAGAGATGCAGGGGGGGCCAGGGCAGTGGGCCTGCTTAGTGCAGTCGGAGGGCAGAGCTAGAACAGAGCAGGGGAACTGAAGTGGTTGCGGGGGTGGTGGGCGGGCTGTAAGATTCTGGACTTCAGTCCTTGGAAGGATTTTAACACAGGATATCAACGTGATTTGATTTTTGAGCTATAGATTCTTCAAGACTGGCTATTTGTGAAAAAGGTGAAATGAACAAGAGCCAGAAAAGGCACGAGGGCACAGCAGGAGAATACGATACATACAACTGTTCTCTTCCACAGACTGATGGAATTATATATAGTGAGCAACAGTGACAGATTTGAGAAATACATAGAAATTAAAGTCAACAATGCTTGGTGGTTTGTTTTTGATGCGGGTTAAATTACGCCTGACTATAAGGAATTCTGTAGTAAGCATTTGGATAAATGGGGAAAAAATTACTGGTAAAAGTGCTTCAAGATTGGCTAACAAGATAGGATTTCTAAAGTCAGAGATGCCTGTAAGAAACCAATCCACAGCAATAGAATAAACTACTAGAATTCATCAGACAGATCTGAAATAGGTTACAAGTGTTGGAGTTGTTGTAGATAATAGTCATTAAAGCTTGAACATGGATAACATCACCCAAGGTGAGTGCAGAGAAGGGAGGTCAGAACTGAGACTGGATATCAGTATTTCACTCTTGAGCCACAAAAGACGCAGAAAGTACCTAGGGAAAGGAAAAGAAAGCCAGGGTTCTGCCTTGTCACAAAAGGCAAATGAAGGGTGTATTCCTAATAATCTTTCTGCAGGCTAATAAATCAACTGGTAAAAACTGACCACTGGATTGGTAAATGTGGTGGCTGTTTGAAGAACTCAGAGTCACAAACCAGATTAGGGAGTACTAGACAGAAAATGGGGTCCAGATGTCAAAGCACTTAGTGAGACATTTCCCCACAAACCAAGCCTGAAGAGGAGGGCAACCTGGGATGCAGGGAAAGTCTTTAAACCTGGGACAAAATTTTCAGATTGATAGACAAGGGTGTTTAAGTGCTGGTAGGCAAGACACAGAAGGATGGATCTAGAAATAAACCTGGAACATTGGGGATGTCACATCCAGTGTGTGGAAGAAGTCTGAAACGTCCTGGAGAAAGGGAGTGATCCAAAGAGCAGGTGGACCTGAGAATGGGTGGCTCCAGAATGAGCCAATGAAGACTCTCCATCTTGGTGAGCTAAGCGGCAAAGACAACTGTCTGATGGTTGTGGTGAGCAGGGTGGAGTAGCTGGAAAGAAGTCTCAAAGCAGAAAGAAATATGAAATTGAGAGATGTAATGAACTCTGCCATCATCTACAGAGGAATTAAAAGTGAAAACGCAAGGCTTGGTTCTCCAGCGGTGTTTATGGGAACTGGCTCAGACAGTAAAGTGTAAGCATGAAGGCCTGAGGTGGTTGCCCAGTGCCCATATTAAAAAGAGAAGTGGGGCATGGAAAACCCCGAGGCTGGAGAAGCAGAGACAGGAGGATTCCTGATGCTTTCTGAACAATTGTTCTAGCTGACTGGTGAGCTCCCGGTTCAGAGTGAAAGCCTATCTCAACACATCAGGGAGTGTGTGAGGAAATATATGCTAACCTCTGGCCATCACGTGTACAAATACATATGTGAACACAAATGCACTTATACACATACACAAGCACACACACACACCTCACAAGTGTAACGATAAAATACTGATGTCATCTACAAATTTATGATGTATTTTCATAAATAAAACACTGCCAAAATACTAGCAATCAACTTGAATAAAATTTGAATTTGACAAAAGGAGCCCATGGTGGATAGCTAAAGCTATCTAAGCTCTAAAAATGTGGAGAAATCCAGCTGAGTACAAGCAAGCAAAAAAATGAGCACACACGCATTGATTTCGCTTTACTCTTGACTGTGTATGTAATGCACTAGTTGTCTTCCATGCTGTGATGGACTAGAAACAGAAAGTGTGAGCTTAAATAAACTCTCCCTTAAGCTACTTTTTTGTCAGGGCATTTTGTCTCAGCAAGAGAAAGGAAACTAGAAAAATTAGCAACGTGACCTCAGCGAGGGCTAAGTCTGAGTGTTGTGCTCTCAAAATCCACAAGCTGGGAACTGATCGTATGGAATGGCAGAACTTCTGTGAAAGCAAAGGGTTTTGCTCTCATAATTTGGATAGCACCTTTGTAACGGAGGATGAAGGGAGCTGCCATGCCCTTGTGTCATTGCCAGGAGAATAGTGTGACTCGTCATGAGACACTGAATCTGCTGGCACTTTCGTCTTGTACTTCCCTAACTGTGTAAAGAAGTAAAATAGTTCTAGTATTGCTAAATTGCCCACTACAAGATATATTGCCATAGCCACAGGAATTGACTAAAATAGCATGATACTGAAGTTTCTACACTTCAGTGAAATCCTTCCTCAAATGATTCTACCACCAGTCCCAACTTCATATTTGTATTAAATGAAGCAGTCCTTAGAAAGTGTTGAGCACAGTGCTTGCTTACCCTCTTAGCTTTCAAGACATGGTGACCACTGTTATTATTTCTAGGTTTTCAGTATCTTGTTTTAAATCTGAAGAAACTGTATTTTAAAGTGGAGTAATATGTCCTAAGTTTAATAAAATGAGAAAAACCCTTTACTATATTCAACTAGGTAAAAGTTATTCAAAAAGACAACTGTATCCAACAACCCTACTCCATTTCCTGGGTTAGAGTTCAGTTCAATTTAACTCAGCAGAATTTGTAGGGATCTGTGTCTGGCCCTAAAGATACAAAGGTGAGTTAGAGTCATCTTCTTGCTTATTTAATCACTTTCTTTTACCTTTTTATTAAGTCCTCTCTTTGTTTCTATGCTGAGCTCTGGCACGTGTTCTTCCTGTGTCTGGAAACAACTGTTCTTCGGGTAGAGATCTAGTTCTTATTTCCCAGACAGCGAGCTGCACTCCATCCCAAAACTTGCTCACATTTTTATTATACTTACTATTTATGTATGTATTTACGTGTGTGTGTGTGTGTGTGTGTGTGTGTGTGTGCTCATGCATGAGCATGCACATGTGTACATGAGCAGGTACAGGTGTGGAGGTCAAAGAACAAATTGCAGGAGTCAGTTTTTGTCTTCTAACATTTTAATTAGTACTCGTTTTTGTTCATATCTATAAAACAGCATCCTGTATATTTTCCCCTGATTTTTCTCAGGATATTATCCATTGCCTCACAATAGCCACCCTGCTCTACTCTTTGCTATCACATCCAGCAATAAGGATACTGTTTGAAGATGTTCAATGAAGCCTTGTTGAAATAATATAGTTACATACACATATAATATATGTGTTTGCATACAGTGTACTCATGTGTATGAACATGTGCTTTATTTTTTTTTTTGAGACAGGGTCTCACTTCATAGTCCTGGCTTGTCTGAAACTCACTTTGTAGACTAGGTTGTCCTGGAACTCACGGAGATCTGCTTGCCTCTTCTTCCCAGCCCTGGTGTTAAAAGCATGCTCCACCATGCACGACTAATGTATGTATTCTTCACCAGCTCTCCACAGTAAGTGTTAGGTATTCAATTAGTGTTCTACCATTTGTCCTTGGTCACAGTCTAGTGTTTGATCTTGTATTTCCTTTCTGCTTTAGTCACAGAATTCATCTTGTCAAAACTGGCTGGCTGCAGAGAATATCCTGAAAAAGTACTACCTATCCACATTTTACGGGATGGAGTTCGTTTTCGGAATGTTTGGGAACATCACCGTGGTGTTCGGGTACCTCTTCTGTCTGAAGAACTGGAACAGCAGCAACATCTATCTCTTTAACCTTTCCATCTCTGACTTTGCTTTCCTGTGCACCCTTCCGGTGCTGATAAGGAGTTATGCCAATGAGAACT
Source organism: Peromyscus aztecus (assembly GCA_902168405.1). NCBI lineage: Eukaryota > Metazoa > Chordata > Mammalia > Rodentia > Cricetidae > Peromyscus > Peromyscus aztecus. Next base: position 28,171 of record CABHPQ010166612.1, read on the forward strand.
GGATCTACGGAGATGTTCTCTGCATAGGCAACCGATACTTGCTTCATGCCAACCTCTACACCAGCATCCTCTTCCTCACTTTCATCAGCATCGATCGATACCTGCTCATGAAGTATCCTTTCCGAGAACACGTTCTGCAAAAGAAGGAGTTTGCCGTTCTAATCTCTTTAGCTGTCTGGGTCTTAGTGACCTTAGAAGTGCTACCCATACTCCCTTTCATAAATTCTGACCCAACAGACAAAGACGCCATCTGCAAAGACTACGCAAGTTCTGGAAACCCTAAATACAACCTCATTTACAGCCTGTGCCTGACTTTGATGGGCTTCCTCCTTCCTCTCTCTGTGATGTGCTTCTTCTATTACAAGATGGTAGTCTTCCTAAGAATGAGGAGTAGGCAGCAGGTGACTGCCCTGCCACTGGACAAGCCTCTGCGCCTGGTGGTCCTGGCGGTGGCGGTCTTCTCTGTACTCTTCACACCCTACCATATCATGCGCAATGTGAGGATCGCCTCACGCCTGGATAGCTGGCCACAGGGATGTTCGCAGGCAGTCATCAAAACCTTATACATCGTGACCCGACCTCTGGCCTTTCTGAACAGTGCCATCAACCCCATCTTCTACTTTCTCATGGGAGACCACTTCAGAGAGATGCTGATTAGTAAACTGAGACAGTACTTCAAGTCCCTTACATCCTTCAGGACATGAGCTGCTGGATGCTGGTCTTCACTCAGCTAAATTGCTCTGCAGCTGAGTTAAAACCAAGTAGACCACTATCTCCAGGCTTTAACTCCTCTGTCACTCACAATGCTGGAGTACAAGCTGGGTCTTGACACCCAGCTAGTCTGTTTAAATAGGTATACATATATCAGAAGAGCAGCTATCTGTCCTTATTTCAGGTTGTACCCAGAGTATGGGAAAATATGCATTAAAAACTATTGATATCTTCACCTAAGAACTGAAAAAAGTGAACTAATGTTGTCAATGTTTAGGAGACTTAAGATCCAAAATTTTGTTAATTTTAATAACTCTTCTATTGGTGTAAAAGAAATAAAAGATAGCTAGATTATCATGCTATATGCATTTCATCATTGGCCAGGCTGATTATCATGGTTAGGAAATATTCTATGCTATTTTTATTCTTGCAATATTAAAACATTATGTGAAAAATAAACGAAACTCAATCTATACCAAATACTGTTATTTTTGGAAATTGTATTCTTGAAAAATGTAAATAACATCAATGCTTAATAAAGCAATGTAATTTGTTTCTCTGTACTAATCATGGACTGTAATTAACCTGTAATGTATCAGTCCTTTTCTTTTAGATGGACTATAGCAAATAGGAATCTTAGTTTGTGTTGGCAGGATGTAAATGTTCAACAAAGAAAATTGGTAATTTCTAAATTGTCTCTCAGGAAATTTGGCCATGATGAAATTCCATAGTAATTTTACTCAAATATGGAAGACACATGCCAAGGATGGATTTAGAAAATCTACCATTTCAGAACTCTAAATGTGTTGGAAACTCATAGCAAAATAAAGCACACCAAAATGAGTTCATTGTTTCTATGATGATTGTGCTGTCTGGAATTTTGATGTCACATTCTAATGCTGTGGAAATAGAGTAAACGTCGCCTCCGTTTCCATCTCCTCTAAACAGAGAACTTTAAAACACATTATTGGGGCTTCTACTTTTTCATGGGAAACACTTCACATGTTTTTCACATGTCCTCAGATCTTACAGACACTGTTTTTTGGTAAGAAATATGACTAAACCATTAGCAGAATCATTTCCCCCTAGAAGAAAATAGGCTTAAAAATATAAGGTAACGCTACATCTCTTACTAGCTTGAATTACCATTTAAAATATTGTCCTACTCATTGTCATAGGAAGACAAGGAAACCAGCTGAGACAGGTGTACAGACAGAACACAGGAATGATGAGATTGCGTTAGAAGGTCACATCAAGATTAAGCCCAATCATGTACACTACACTGGTCCTGGAGTACAGCGTGTTCCTTTTTCAGCCCCCCTCCCTCCCTTCTTCTCTCTTCTGTCCAATATCATCAGCAGGAAACATATTCTGTCATTCAGTGAGGAATACGAGCTGTTTAAGTATTGAGTGCAGCAGGTCAGGAAAAACAACACAACATGTGCACATGCATAAAATCAAATCAGCATTTATTCAGACCGGCCTTCCATTCTGGGACAGTCTTCCTTCTGTTCCTATTCCAACATAAGAGATCCGGAAGCAATCAACACCCAAGGTTTCCCAGTTGCTGTCTCTGACTAGATCTGCAGGTGCAAATTAGTCTAGAAACCTTACTGTGATCTTAGGGTCCAGTTCACTTTCTAATCCATGGTTATTATTACCAAACCAGGTATTCTCTTCTTTTTCTTTATTTTGGATTTCTATTAGAAACTTTTTCAAAACCTTAGAGGGAAGGACATATTATTGATCAGAATTGAGGCACCAAATTTCATTCTAAATATTTAATCCAAATGATGGCACTTCACTCAGGGAGAACTTTGAAGTATGCCAGGCTTGGATCATGGGAACTCACAGAGTCTGAAACAACAACCAGGGAGCCTGCATGGAAAAGACCTGAGCCCTCTGCATATAGGTGACCACTGTGTAGCTTGCCATATATGTTGAAATCCTGGCAATGAAAGCAGAGGCACTCTGACTGGCTTTTGGGAACCAGTTCTCATGCTGGACTGCCTTTGTCCAGCCTGAATACAGAGAGGTGCTTGGTCTTGTGGCAGCTTTACATGCCATGCTTTGCTGAAGCCCATGGGAAGCCTGTCCCTTGCTGAGTGATTATGGAGGAGGGGTGCATAGAGGGGCAGAGAGGGGAGGAGTGGAGACTGAGTGGGAGGAGAGGAGGGGGGGAAACTGCAGTCAGGCTGTAAAATAAATAAACAAATAGATAGATAAATAAATAAATAAGATAAGATAAGATAAAAAAAAAAGAATGCCAGGCTCTGTCGCTTTGCATACGAACCATCATCAAAGCTAGTGGTGTTAATAGATGTCGAAAGCCAAGTGTGGAGTTTAGTGGTGGTTATATGGCTGTACTTCAGAGAACATGACTCACAAACTCACCACACCACAAGGGCAAGGAAGGCATAATACTTCCATGTCAACTTTAGATCATCTGTGATGATGCTGACTTGGAAGATCATCATGTGATTAACCTCAGTGAAATCTGCTGACATGGAAACTATGGAAGAAGACTCCAAAACCATGTGAGGATGGACTCTGGTCTGATTCATTCCAGGTACAGAGGTAGGATATGAAATTCTTTAATAGTTTTGAACCTTGTCATAGAGGGAACAACCCAGGAACAACATTTTCACAAGACACAACAAGCTTGAGGCTATGTACTCTGTCTAGATACAAATTTTCTTTTTTCCTAAATAATGACCACTTCTGTAATGTTTATATAAAGGATCTTTAATAATGTAATCCTGCCCTATGACACAGAAAGTCCTGTTTTAACGAGATTTCCAGCAAAATCCATGAGCCATAGTCGTGTTCTCCCACGCACTAATCATACAAAATGTACTTAATTAGAAGACCTATTTTTTCTGGCTTTCTATTGAAAGTAACTATGTTTAAATCACAAAATTTCCTGGGCTATTTGCTCTAGCTAGAAAAATAGCATTTTGACCTGGTTCCTAAAGATGGTAAATCATTTCACATCAACTTTCATGTCACATTGGCCCATCCTACCTGGGTCAATAAGTAAAATGTACTGCCACAGTGACATATTTGCATCATTCTCAAGGAGAAATGATGCAAGGGCTATTCTGTGTGTAGTTTCTACTTTGCTACATAAACTCACTAGGCCTGTGGCATTCCTCTCCCCCATGTGCTACTGATGAAACAGGCCTTAAGAGATTTCATAAAGACATTTCCAGAAACAGGGTTAGAGATGACTTTGAGTCTTAGATCTGTCTGACTTCAACATATGCCAGAATCTTGCTCTAGCATTCTATTTGAACATGAATTCTCCATGGCATTTCCTTGTGAAATGCTGTCCAAATGACCACCTTAGTCTTTAATCTCAAGAGAGCTAAGCACCGAGGTGTTTGCTCAACTATGGTTCATAGTTGTTACATAAAAGGACTGATCTCGGGAAAGATTTTTAATTGTTTTGTTCCTGAAAAAAAAAATGTAGTTTTTGTCATATAATGTTTAATCTTTGAGACTAGAGCTTGAAGTCAATGTAAAGAATGTCAACTTCATGACTTTCTATAGAAAGTTGTATTAAGTTAAGTGTACAAAGGTATGTGTAATTAAAAAGCCTTCACTCTAGTTCACTCATGACTGTGAGATGATGATGATGATGATGATGATAGTGAGGAAGGATGAGATGAGCCATCCTGACACGTGATAAGCCATTGCTGATGCTGTGGTTAGCTCCCACATACTGCGCAAGCTTCCTGTCATGCTCAAATATGCAATATGTGACAAACTGGGTAATAAACATTTTATCAGAAAGTTAGTAAATTCTGTAAGACTAATGTTTATTTGTGGAATTGTCACCACACTTAACATTTACTATGTCTATCACTGGGGAAAGCAGCATGTGGTTTGCATGCAGAAAGGGTTCTCTGAAGGGTAAACAGAATGTCACCACTGTCAAAACACAGTCACACAGGCAAATTCAGTTGTATCTCATCCAGGGAAATGGTCTTACACAGAGAACACAGGCAGTGCTAAGGGCAAACACAATGTTAGTCCCATGGATTTTTCTTCTGGCTGGAGCCTGTAAGACTAATGTCTGAATTATTTGAAGAAAGGTAAATATGACCTGATTCCAGATGAGTTATTTATTCCCAATATTGCAAAGCACTGAGGCACAAGCAGCATACCTTTGCAAACAACCAGCGTACACTGTACCAAACTCCCAAGTAATGAAAGACAAACGTGAACATTTTCACACACTTAACCTTAAAGAAAAGTAAGTTATTTTGAAACAATGACATGTATAATCATCTGGTAATGATTTTGGTGCCTGTGAGAACCTGGGATGCTAGATGAAAGGGAAGATGTATGGGGGTAAGGAATTAGTCAGAACTCTTGGATTCAACAATCCCAAAGGGATGCATGCAAATGGATCTGGAGCAAAGGAAAAAACAAGTGTAAGCTTATGTAAGAAAGCAAGTGAGGCATGTGCTTTCACAAGCATTTGGTGCCCCATATTAATTCTTGTGCAGGATTTTAGAGCTTCTGAGTAGGCACAGCATAAAGGAGGAAACTCATTGACATTTTACAATTCTATCATGTTCACAAACGAGTGGAGCTGACAAAGTCTCACTATATTAGTCAATCATTTTCTTCCTGTGTTCCATTTGCTCATTAAACTCTATAGCAGGGACTGAGGAGATGAAGTAAAACACTAATAAAGAGATGGATCCTAATTCACTAAAAATAAGCATAAAAGTCATGTTTTTATATACAGGTGGAATTCTGTGACAGCTTGCCTGCTCTGCAATGAACCCACATTTTAATAATTATCTTTTGAGATTCCTAATGTTTGCCAGGCATTCTGTTATATATTGGGCTATAAATAAGCAATACTTCCTTCTGATTATCTCAGGGTGTTATACACACAAACAGCCATGAGTATTATAGTCTTAGCAAATGTAGAAATGTACCAAGGTAACTAGAATTGCATGGAAGAAGAGACTTAATTCCAGATCATTGTGAATTTGGAGATAATCAAAGTCCTACAAAGGTCTGTCATGTTCCAGAGTATTGATCAGAGATTGGAGCTGGGGTTTGCCTGTACAAAAAAAAAAAAAGCTCAATATGGTAAAGACAATGATTCCACCAGTGTGCAGTTTTAGACATCATCATTGATGTCTCTGGGAGAAGACAGTTGTCACATTTGAAGGCTGAGCAGCTGGCACTGCAGTACAGATAGAACCTTTAAGAATTTTTATTTAGAACAGAACTTTTTAGAAAGTTTTTTTTTCTTTTGGAGGGAGAAGGCTTAAGCAAGAAAGAAAACAAAACTTACTGAATGGTTAAGTAATTATTTTATCAGACATCATCTTGCCCTTGTCCCACTTTCTCTGTTGTCTTTATTCAGCATAAATAGCTTCCAGTATACCCTTCAATTTCCTTGGTTTTCCTCCCAGAAATCCATTCTCATACATTGTCTCTTGCATGTGACTTTTCTTAACAATATGGTTGACTAAACAAGATCCAAAAAAATACCAACACCAATCAACATGCCAACGCAGAAAAGAAAAATTTCGAAGGCTCACTACTAGGTGAAGAGCTTGAGACAATCAATGACTATTGAAAGAAGAAGAATCAATCTTCTCCAGGGAAGAGCCCCCTGATAGGTTACATAGATACATACATACATATGTATATACTTAAGAGTAACAGTAAATGGACTCTGTAGATTTTATACACACACACACACACCTTAATATACATGTATATGTATGCATATAGAATGGGTGTAACAATAATAATTAAGAAAAAACTTGAATTGAGAGAGAGAGGGGATGTGGGAGGAGTTAGAGGTGGTACTTGGAAGCCCAGAAATCATGTAAATATAGTACTTCCATATCAAACTTTCCAAAAAATTATAAACTTAAAGAGCACCATAATGGATAGATAACACATTAAATTTTAGGTATATAAAATAAACAGTGAAATAATCCCTACAATATCATATCACAAACAGAAAAATGAAGTGATTTATCTTGAGAACAATGAAAGAATTTTAAAATTTGACAGCAACTGGATTATGTTGAATTTGAGAAGGGATTGTAAGTTGATGTTTATGCTGCATTTAGTAATATTGATATGATGAAAAGATCTAAAAGTATTCGTTTTGCAAAGCTACCGAATAATTACTAAGTATATATTTGGGAATATATTTGATCTTTGAATGAAGTGGCTTCATTGGAAAGCATTCACTTGTGTTGGTAACATATTTTTCTCAAAAAGAGCTTTTTATGACTATTTTTTAAATCATTTGACATTTCACCAGGCTTTCACAACTCAAAAACTCTCATTTTCAGTAAATCATCTCATTTATGAGAAATCTTTCTTTCCCAAGATGTTATTTAACTGTTTAACTCCAAGTATATATTGGAAAATTAAACAAGTATTTGCTTAGAATTTTATGATAAAGGTACATTGAGCTTGTATAAACTGAGGCTTTTGGCACCAGATGTGTAAACTCACAGCATGACTGCTCCAAGGTACAGTCAAGCACATGGTTTTTGTTGTAGATTCGAGAAAGAGCATAGCAACGTGCATCTAGAAAGTCCCAGAGCAGAGAGAGAAAGCAGTAGACTGAACGTGGCTAGGAGAATGCATTTGGTCATGCCAGAGAAGAGAGTGGGGGACAATGAGAGAGGAAGACAAAGAGGACCAAGAGTGAGGACCAAAAGAGGGCATAGAGGCAGGATTAAGAGAGGAAGACAAAAGAGGGAACATAACCAAAGTAGCAGGGTTCTAAGGAGAAATGAGGAGCTGGGCAGAGGGAAGCCCATGGGACTGAGAGCCCCAAAAGCCAGGATGCCAGCATGGACTCTGGAATGTGTAACAGGCACTTGTGATCTCTAGGGAGCCCAGAGGACCAGCATTCACTTTGGTGTGCTGATAGGCAGAACACATAGCCTTTCTGTCAGAGATAAGGAAAAGGTTCCTTTGGTAGAGGGGAACCGGCTTTATGAGTTCCTGAGGCACGCTGGCTTTTGTCTAACTGCCAGAATCTGAACTGACAGAAAGCTGTATTAACTTTCCAATAATCTAAAAACCTTTACTTTTTTAATTTAGAAAAATAATAATAAGATAACAGTAATAGCAAAACAATAGTACTAGCATTCACATGAGCCTAGGTTCATTCTCCAGCACCACTTTACAAAACAAACAAACAAGCAAAAACAATAAGTGAAACTTCAATACTGCTTTGATATAGGCTCAATATTTATCACTTCAAGGAGACTTTTTTAAGATTTTATTTTATGTTTATATGTGATTTGCCTGCATGTCTGTGCTTCATGTACCAGAAATACTCATTGAAGGCCAGAAGAGGACATCAGATCCCTTAGAACTGGATTTACTGACTCTTGTGAGCATTCATACTGGTGCTAGGATTTGAACCTGGGTCCTCTGGAAGATCAGCCAGTGCTCTTAACTGCTGAGACATCTCTCTAGCCAAGATTTTTTTCTTCTGTAACCTCACCTATATTACTCTATAGTACATCCCAGACAGTGTATCTTTTGATCCATAAATGTTACAAACTGTATCTGAAGGAACTTCTTTTGAAATAGAGGGCTAATAGAATGTGTAATTGTTTCTGTCTTCAAGTCACTCCAGTTTAGAATCACTCATCCAAGAACTTTCCAGCCCCTTTGGAGTGTACCCTACCATTTCAGAATGTTTGTTGTTACTTATATATTAAACTTGGCCATGCACAAACCTTAGAACAGTGGTGTTCAACCCTTTGGGATTAAACAACTCTTACACAGGGGGCACCTAAGACCATTGGGAAACACAGGTAGCAAAATTACAATTATGAAGTAGTAACAGAAATAATTTTGTGGTTGGGGGTCACCATAATATGAAGAACTGTATTAAAGGGTCACAGCATTAGAAAGGTTGAGAACCACTGCCTTAGAGTGGTAGTGCACTCAGCTGTGCTACTTGATTAAGTCTGCCATATAAGCTAGACAAATTCTGAGATTAGAAAAGAATGTGCAGTCTCAGGGGACTGACAAACTCATGGGACACAGCTGAACAGTCATGTTCTTTTGCAAGATTCGTACAGGAGCTACATTTTGCCTCAGAATTCACTTCAGGGAGATGATCTATGACAAAGCTAAGGCAATTGGCCCTACAATAATTTTATGTCAACTTGACACAAGCTAATGTCATCTGAGAAGAGGGAGCCTCAGTTGAGGAAATGCCTCCTTAAGATCATGCTGTAGGGCATTTTCTTAGTGAGTGATGGGATCGGGCCCAGCCTATTGTTGGTGGTGCTACTAAGAGACTGGTGGTTCTGAGTTCTATAAAAATGCAAGCTGAGAAATCTAAAGGGAGCAAACCAGTAAGCAGCACCCATCCATGGCCTCTCCATTAGCTCCTGCCTCCAGGTTCCTGCCCAATTTGAGTTCCTGACCTGACTTCTCTCAGTGATGAACATTGATGTGGAAGCATAAGCCAAATAAACCCTTTCCTTCCCAATTTACTTTTGGTCATGGTGTTTTATCATAGCAATAGTAACCCTAACTAAGACAACTATGAATAAAGAGAGCATTCTGTAAAATCTAATACATATAGCAGAATAGCCTGTGTATACATCTGTGGTGGGTTGCCTTGATTGTTACTTGATGTGGGGCAGCCCAGCCCACCATGGGTGGCACCATTCCCTGGGCAGGTGGCCCAAGGCTATGGACTACAACCTAGAAGTAAAAGCCAAGTAAATCCTTTCTTTGCATAAAACGCTTTTAGCTGTAGTGATTGTTAGAGAAACAGAAAGAAATCTAGAACAGATACTATTGCTTTAGACTTCATCTTCCCAAAATTTGTATATTACTAAAATAATTCCCAGTTATTAGCAAATTACCTAGGGAGGATATTAGGATGTGAATGTTTTGAAGGTGGTAAGGTATTGAGGATGGAATTCTCATAAGAGGAATCACTGCCCTTATAAAAGAGTAACAAGAGAGCTTTCTCTCTCCTTGTTACCATGTGAAGACATCAAGAAAATGGCTATCTGTGAAATAGGAAGCACCTTGCATTAGACCTAGAATCTGCCAAATATCTTCATTTTGAACTTCTCTGCTCCAAACTGTGAGCAATATATTTTTGTTACCTATAAGCCTCACATTTTATTAGCAGGGAATTTGTTGTAGTTGGTAGGATGGACTAAGATTTTTGAATATTTGAAAGAGCTACCTAATAAGAAGGAAATAGATTGAATTTGTATTGCTATGAGGTAGAGTGTATCCAGTAAGCAGCATAAAATTTAAAAACAGCATCCTCCAGACACAATAGGAATTGATACATATGAACTCACAGAGACTGCCACAGCACTCACATTCCCAGCACAGGTTCAAACCAAAGTCCAAGCACTGAGAAGGGGAAGTAGACAATAAGTCTCTGCCGTAACTAAGGAGATATTAACAACTGATACCTGTTGGGGAAGGAAAAGAATAAATTATATCAACCATACTTCAGAGTAGGCCTCATGTCCAGGAGTAGTTGGGCAATACAAAACAAACTCCGTGGTTATTTTTGTGTGTACTTTTTGTTTAGTTTAGTTTTACTTTGCTATTTTTGTCTAATTGTTTTTGTTGTTGTTGTTTGCTTGTTTTGATATTTATTTTGTGACTGTTTTTGTTTATTTTTTGAGAGGAGGAAAGAACTTGAAATTGGGTGGGAAGGAGATGGAAGGATCTGGGAGGAGTTGGGAAAGGGAACAGGATATGATTAAAATATATTGTAAGAAAAAAAATAACAACAAAAAAAGATTATTCCAGCTCCAGAAAACAACAAACTCTGTCTTGATGACTGTTTGAAAATGAAATGGGCTACCTTGCAAAGCAATGTGTTCTATAACTGAAGGCATTGAAGAAGAAACATATCTCAAATGGATCTGAGTAATCCTAGGTTCTTTTCTGTTTGGAGATCCTATAATTGAAATTACTTTATGTAGAAAATAATCTCAAACTTCTTCTACCTGAGGCCAATTGAACAATTCTTTTAAAAAACGTTATCAGGTTAGGGAGATCCATCGTTTGGCAATGTGCCAGATGTACATGCATGAAGACTAGAGTTTGGATCCCCGGGACCTACGTAAAAACAAAAACCTGGGCACAATAGTGTGTCCCTGCAATCCCAGGGAGGAGGAGCAGAGGCAAGCAGATGCCTGAAGTTCACTGGCCTGCCAGCCTAGCCAAATCAGTAAGCTTCAGGTTCAGTGTCTCGAAAAATAGAAGGTGGAGAGCGACTGAAGAATACATTTTTGTCTCTTCTCCTTGTTTCCACATGCATAGCCACATGCTCATACACATACTTACAAGCTCATATAACACACCCAGCATATGCACAAATAACACACACACCCAACACAGAAACACACACACACACACACACACACACACACACACACACACACACACTTGTCATTCTTTTTCAAACTGACATTGTTCTATCCAGGGTCTCTCTATAACATTTAAACTCATCCAGATATAGTATTTATTGAGTGTTTACTATTGCAAATTTCAGTGGTTCTAACTGAATGGAATCATTGCCTCCTAACAAATTTCAAAGTAGGTATTACTGTCTCCATTTTAAGGATTAGAAGGTGAAGGCCTTTCTGAGTTCAAGTATGCTGCAAAGGTCTGCAAAGTTAATGAAGGAGAGGGCTCCTGCAGCCCCAGAGAAATCAGCATATAGGGTTAGGAGCATCTCTGGCTCAGGTTCAGTCATTACCCTGCTACATCTCTCCTCCGAGGATTCTTTGCACTACAAATTGTGCAATGGCATACCTTTTAGGGAGAGTTATCTGCATTACCAAACTCCAAAGGGAGAACAGAGATGGCATGAGATTGTAAGAAGTAGTTAGTTTCTGGTTTTATTATTACAACATCAGAGAACTCTTTCAGACAGTTGTGTGTGTCAATCTAACTCTGACCACACAATTCGTTTCTACCACTTCTTCACAACACTTGATATTTCTTAAATCTTTTCAGCCATTTCTTCTTTCACCATTTGTTAGTGTTTTGTTTCTAATAATCAAATCATAGTTCAGTTAGTTGAATGGTTTATTATCCACAAGTTGCATAAAGGGAAAATGAATAAAGAAAGCAGAAAATGGAATCCTCAGTTCTTTCATGAGAGATTTCAGAGGTCAAGGTTCTGTGACTCATGGCAGAATGCATAGACCCAGAGACCAGCATCATGGACAATCATTAAAACTATGTCATTCAGGCTAAGTACAGCATTAAGAAATAGCTTCAGTAAAATTTCCTATTAACATTTAAGCAAAAAGTACTATGAAGGGATAGGATGATGGCTTAATGGTTAAGAGCAGCTCTTGCCAAGGACCTGACTTTGGTCCTCAGCATCCCTATTAGGCAGCTCACAAATGTCTGTAACTCCAGCTGCATGGGAGCCTCTGAGCTCCTTTGGCACCTGCACACATATTTGCACACACACACACACACACACACACACACACACACACACACTTTAAAATGAAATAAAACTTTAAAGTATTTTGAACAATGGTACAATTTTTAACAATGTCATTCTTGAATTTCATAGTGGTATTAACACTCCAAGGTCATGGGTGATAATTTTCTCATGACCCTGAACTTCTTGGACATCAGAGTCACTAAACAGAGCTACTGAACATGTTATTTCTATACACATGCTAGAGTTCCAGTGATCAAAATGCTTCAACTGAAGTTGAGCAGGTGGCTCAAGCCTGCAGTGCCAACAGGAGAAGCCAGAGGCAGGAGGATAGGCCTGAGTTTGAGGCCAACCTGATATAAGTGTATGTGATGTGATTTCTAGGCAAGTTATAGAGTGAGATCTTTGTCTCCATAAAATAAAAACAAAATTAACAAAAAAACTAAATAATTCTAGTTTAGAAGAACAAATGTCAGGAAAGATCATGATGAGGAATATAAAACATAAATATATATTTCTACCTTCTGTGCTAATAAAGATGAAGTGATGTCACAGGCAATGCTATTCAAAGTGAAATACAAATAAAATCTGAATTATATGGGTGTTTAACAACAGATTTTCCTTCCTTGCAAATGGCCCACTTCAGTATTAAAATCTATTTGCATTCTTTCCATACAAACAGACTGGCAGAAACAATTGTGTGTGTCTTAAATAAGAGCAAGAAACTGTCACAAATTTTTAAATTTATCTTTAGCTACACACA
>CABHPQ010166613.1:6420-22683 GCA_902168405.1 Peromyscus aztecus
TGGAGCTGGTGAGGAGTCAGGAGGATGGCAGTGGAGCAGGTGAGGAGGGAATGGACTCCACTATTACTCAGAAGGTAGAGAGTGTTAACTCAGACAATAATTGTATTTGGGAGAGCAGGGAGATGCAGAAAAATCCTAGTCCAGTCTAGATTGTAGACTACATGGTGATGCTAGAGACTTTTGTGGAGATGGGGGACAAGCATTTGGAGAGAAAGAGAAGGAACAGAGGAGTTCGTGGAGTGTTGAGTGATGGGTACCTGCAGGTCATGCAGGCAGAGAGAATTGGTGGGAAACTGTTGGTATCTCCTGGGGGGCCTAGACAGGTAGAGAGTAATGGGGGCTGTTGTTCTGAGAGGCATTAGTGAATGTATTATCTACCTTTTCCCTCTTCTGCACAAGCTCCAGATTAGATAAACTATATTATTTCTGCTGTGAATAGCTTGGCAATGGAGAGAAAACAAGGCTTATGGTGATCTGCTCACACCACACTCCTCGGAAAGCAGAGGGAAGTGAAAACTGGACAGGTCCAGATGTCAGGTTTCAGATTAGTGGTTTGTTGTGTTGTTTTGTTTTGTTTTGTTTATAAGCCTTTCCAATAATACCTGGTCGGTAAATGATAGACCCAGAACTTCACCCCAGTGAATGTGCTCTTCAAGTCTCTGCTGACTTGAAAAACTTGATAAACACTGGGAAACTTGATAGAGACAGGAGGCTGAGGGAGGGACGTGAATCCCACACTGATGGCAGGTCAGGCTGGTGACGTATGTAACTTGGACGTTTTCAGTTGCTGGTGTAGAGCTGCTGAAAGGAGTTCCTCAAGCTGCTTAGGAGATTAAAGCACAGTAGGCTAGCAGCAAGCTTTATGATGACATGTCGTAGGAAAATCATAGACACAAGGAGTCGAGATAGCAAGTTACTACAGCCATCCGGGCAAGAGCAGGGCTGCTCTCAGGGCAGAGATACCAGATGTGAAGAAAGAAGCAAAGGAAGGAAGTCCATCACAGAGCTCAGCAGTAGGACACAAAGGTGATGCATGGAAGAAGTAGAGGGGCAGGTGTCCAGAGAGGCCGTGATGCCGAGCCTGGGTTCCTTCAAGGATGACGAGAGAATGGAGCAGTTAACAGTGTCAGAGGGAGCTTATTGACAGACCAGGAACCCTTTCTAGGAGGCAGTAGGGCCTGCTGATCCCAGGCAGGCCTCAGGCTGGGTTCTCTTCTCAAGAGGACCCAGCACAGCTCTGAATTCAAGCAGTTCACTTAGAGTTCTGATGGATATGATCGAACATCCCCAACAGTGTGCATGCAAGCTTGGGCTGTTTTTATTTAGTAGTCTGTCCCTCTCTATCAGGGACTGTGGGGGTCCAGCCCCTCGATAGTCCCCTCCCAGGGTCCGGGAAGAATCTACAACCAGCTGATAATTAATCTTTGAAGAAAAGAAATGAATCCATGTACACAAAATTCCTTAGTCCATACATTTTATTGTTCTGTCAGGTTTCTTTCTACAAGCTTATACTCTGCTCTCATTTTTAGCTCCTTTCTTGCCCAATTTCTCTTTACATTTATCTGCTGTCCCCTCTAGGTTCTATCTTAATTTCTTCATCTTAGTTCTGCCCCTTCTAGGTTCTTATCCATCTAGTTCTTTCCATATCAGCTCCTCTCCCATCTCCTTCTCTCTCATCTTGTTCTTCCTCGTTTTGTTCTTCCCCATCTGACTCTTCCTCATCTTCCATCTCGTTCCTCTAGTCCTCTCTTCTAGCCCTTCAAATCTAGTTCTTCCCCATCTCAGTTTGTTCCTCTCAAGTTCTTACCCATCTAGTTCTTCCATTCTCTTTTCTCTTCTCCATCCTGTGCCCTGGAAATCCCGGTGTAAGAAGGGAGGGGGCGAGCTAAATTGTGTAAAGCTATTACTTAACGTCCACCTGACCTAGGCGGTGTCTCCTGGTGGAATTTACCTTAAGTCAGGTGACTAGCATATGAACTGTTATCACTGTTAGTCCTTGAAAGTGGCTAAGGGAGATATCTGATTCTAGAGAAAGCCTTTCCTGAGGCTGTTCTCCAAATACCTGGAATGTGTATGTCCAGAGAGTGATCAGTCCACACTGTTAGCCCTTCATAGGGAAAAGTCAATTGGCAAAACTATGAAGGCACACATGATTTTCATAACAGAATACAGCTGATATATAACGAGCCAAATAACACCAAAAACTCCTTGGAATTTGGCTTCCTCTGGAAGAATTCCCTGATCCCTCCAGGTAGTGACTTTGCCATAACCAGCTGAGTTCTTATGATATATTCCTGCAGCCCGCAGCACCTCTCTGCAGCCCTGAATCTGTGTGTGTTTGTGTTGTGTGTGGATGTAGTTTGGAGGGTGTGTATGTAGTGTGGTGTGGTGTGTGTGTGTGTGTGTGTGTGTGTGTGTGTGTGTGTGTGTACCACTAGACAAGCATCCCATCTCTGGAATAAATCCTTAATTCTCTCATTACTTTCATTTAGAGACCATGTCTAACTTAGTTGCCTAGACTGGCTTTGAACTTGCTGTCCTCCTCCTGTCTCAGCTCTAGAGTGACTAAGGACTTGCAGGCCGATGCCAACAGGCCTGGCTTTGGTTGTACAGACAGCTGGTATGAAGTGTACTCCCTGGCACCATATCTGTCTGGGATCAGGCTGGAGAGGAACACCCAACTATGAAGAAGGTTTGAGGGGAAGTTCTTTACTGATGGCTCCCGAAGATTCCTTGAAAATGGCTTTCACTAGGACAACAGTTTGACCTGTGATGGCTTGCTTGTCAACTTGACACAACTTAGAATCACCTAAGAAGAAAGTCTCAGTGAAGGACTGTACAGATCAGGTTGACTTGGGGACGTGTCTGCGGGCATTGCCTTGCTTGCCTTCGCTGGTGTGGGGAGAAGCAGCCGGAAAGTGGGGACACTGTTCCCTGGCATGGGAGCCTGGACTGTGTTTGAGTGGGGAAAGCTGGCTGTAAACATGCTTGCATGCATTTCTGTCTGCTCCTGACTGGGGCTGATGTGATTAGCTGCTTCAGGTGCCAGCCTCGATGTCCACTTTCTCTTCTAAGTCGCTTTTGTCAGAGTATTTTCTCACAGCGGCTGAAATGGAGCTAGGATCCACCTAGGAGGCAGTTCAGTGGTAGGTGGAACATGAAGCTTGACCCCAGCTCTCTCTGCTTCATCTTGGCTGGTTCTGAGAAACACTTGCTGAGCAGTGTCCAGCAGGGGAACAACGGACTCTGCCTGGGCTTCTCTCTGCCAGGACAGCTCTTTCGACAGCTCTTCCCAACAACTTCTCCTCAAGAATCATGTCCAAGAGCAAGGGTCACATGTTCATTCCTGAACCAACCCTTAGCAAGACAAATTCTCAGCTTTCACTTGAGTTCCGGAGATCCCCATTGAGCTCTGAGCCCTGTGGTCCAGACCTGGACACCAGAATCTGGACTCTGATGTGAGGAAAGGGGGCAATCTGGAGACTCAGTTTCTTCCATAGCTAACGCTCAAGCATTGAAAGCGCTGTCCACCACAGGACAGATGACTGTGCCCCAGTCAGTGCCGATGGCAGTGAGGACAGTGAGAGCAGGTCTGGGGCCCTTGCCCTTCTACCCCTTCTCAGTCTCTTACTTGCCCTGTTACAGAAGCCCAAGGGGAGGTGGCAGGTTTTGACTCTGTGTCCTGCTCTGGCTGTAGATGCCTCCTAATGGGTGTCTGCTGAGAACACTTGTTTCTTCTGATGGTCCATGATGGGATGGAATGCTAGATCCCTGCAGGCTCCAGATTTGGTGGTTTCCCCTAAAGAGGAAGACTTGTATAAGGCATGAGGAACATGTACTCTCCCCAGAAAGGAAATAAGAGAAAAGGGATGCTTGGATTCTCCAAAGCTGTGTCTTCCAGCCCCATTCATAATGTCCTGAAGGTAAAAGGCCCCCAAGCTACAGCCACACTGGGGCACTGAACGGTGCTGGGTGGGTGTGCAGGAGAGTAACGAAGCTGAGACTAGGTGTCCACCTTCCTCTTTGTCTCCACCCAAGTGGCACACTGGAAGGACTCCCGGGGGAGTCCCCTTGGGGCCATTTGCTGAGTCTTCTAGTTCTCTGCTGATTTCATCACTTAGAGGCTGGGGTGAAAACTGAGCGTTTGGGCCAGGCAAGCACGCTGCCCTCCAGCTGCCCCACTGGCTCCTCATCTTCTCTCCTCTCCCTCACAGCTGTTGCAGGACGCACCTCAGGCCTCCCCAAGGAGCATGGAGGCATGGCAAGATGGGAAGGCCTGCCTGCCACCTCTGAATACCCAGGCCAGCCACAGAGCCCTCCAGTTTGGGGACAGTCCCACCAGCCACTTGCTATTCAAGCTTCCTCAGGAGCTGCTGAAACCCAGGTATTTCTCCTTTCCCTTTTTTTTCTCCTTCTCTTTAAAAAAATGTTTTTTCTTGTTCCATTCAGTGCCAAATCAGTTCCCCAGGACACCACGCTCATGAAGGGGGTGCTGTCAGTTTGCTGGAGACAGTAGCCTGCATAGGACAGAGTGGGGGCTTCATGTTCTCTCCCCTGCACAGCTGGAATGGAAATGTGACTGCCGTCGCCGCCACCTCTGCTGCTCAGGGCCCAGACAATAAGCTTAGCTCTGGCTGAGAATTGATGGTGTTCTAAAAATAAGGCTGCTCCCCACCCCCAAAGCTAGTTATTATTTATGTGATAAATCACCTTTCTTCTTGCGCTGTGTATTGAAAGGGAAATTGTTCTCTTAGGTAGCCTTGGTGCAGATAGAACATTCCTAGAGAATGCTTTTAGCTAATGATGTCAGAAGAAAGGAGAGACTCACAGTTTGTCCTTTTTGGGTGTCTTGAAGGAAACATGGATGCCAACCACTTCTTCAGACTTTCATTTTTTAAACACTGCAGAAGGGCCCAGGGGTCAGAAAGACTGGCTTGAACTCTTGGTTCTCGGCCTGTGCTTAGCAATACCCTGGCTGTGTCGTGTGCTAGCTCACTTCTCTGTGATACGGGTGCCGAGATGGGTCTGGAGAGGCAGGGGTTTAGTGTGGGAAGTGAAGGGTGGTAGACAGGGGGCAGGCACAGGCTGGGAGAGCCTGAGGCTGGGATAGGGCCTCTGTGGAGAAAGGAGTGGGCGTCAGCCTGCAGCGCTACCTGAGGAAGCCATCTAGTCCTGCGGGGTCCCCTGAAGCAGAAATCACCTCAGAAGGGTCTATGTTCTATCATGCCTGCCACATTCAGCAGATCCAAAAACTATGACAATTGGGGACTCCCCTGCGCCCCTGTCACAAGCCTTCTCGAAATGGATATATCCTTGTGGCCTTCATACTCAGTGTGTCTTTTGTAAGTCTGCATTTCCTGTTTCCGACTGCCTGACATTTTAGCTAATGGTACATCTCTCTCTAGCCTCCGTTTTCTCATTGGTTAATTCTGATTTCCTGACTATGGGGACAGGTTAATAGTTTGACAGGATACTGGCCCTTGGAAGTCCACTCAGCCCCAGGATGACTCACAGATATGACAGTCTGAACGATCCGAAGGAAAAGCCTGAGCAGGCAGTGACCCCGTGGAAAGACTCAGAACTTGTCATTTGCAGAAACTCAACTTGTAGAAGACCAGAGCAGGAGGAGGCAGGATGTCCTTCAGTTGGCCCCTCTCCTGATGACGTCATCATTTCTGGGAAGGGAGGCTCCATTGTCTAGCCCTGCTCTCTTGGCCAAGCTGACCTTAATGACATCAACCCCTCTCTTGAAGAAGTGGCATCTGCAGATGCGCCCTGACTGTCCCAGCTTCCCCACCGCCTCCTGCCCCCGACTCTGCCCACCACCTCCTGCCCCCAGCATTTTCTCCCTTCATACATTCAGCATAGTGGCCTGCTCACAGTCAATCCTGATGCTTTCCCACCCAGGTAGCATTTTAAAGGTGAAGTGGGAGTCAATATTGGTTATTTTTCTCATCTCTATAGCAAAAGCAACTTAAGAATGAACAGTCATTTGACTCATGGCTTGAGGGTACAGTCCACTGTGGCAGAGAAAGCAGCAGGAATATGAGGTCACATTACATCCACAGTCAGGAAGCAGAGAGATGGGCAGCTAATGCACACTCACTTTCTCCTCTTCATTTAGTCAGGGATCCCAGCCCAGGGAGTGGTGCTGCCACATCCAGTTAAACCTCTCTGGAAGACCCCTTGGTGACTGCTGCAGGGTGTATCTCTAAGTCCTGTGAAGATGACAGTCAAGATGAGCTGTCACACTAGTGTGTGCAATCCTAAGCTACCCCAGTCCCAAATGTTTTAACAATCCCACCTTCAGGAAGCTTCCAGCTCCGCTGTGAGTGGTTGTCCTCGTTCTCATTTGCATCTGAGCTGTTTTCACCATCCCGTAAAGGGCGCCATCACTTTAACCCTGCAGTGAAATGTGAGTGTGCTCTTGCTCTCCCCCACCTCCCCTCAGCAGTGAGGACTCACAGCTGCTCTGCCGTAGTCTGGGATGCAAATGTGCTGCTGCCTTTTTGAAATGTTAGTCTTTTCTGTGGAAGACTGCCTTAAGAAACAGTTCTGGAAAGCGAATGTCAAGTCCGATCACTGCGCCCACGTATGCAAGTGCTGTGTGCTCTGGAGTGCATCCCAATATTCTTTTAAGTTGGCACAGGAGACCAGACACATCAGGAGAAATATGGAGCCGTGGGCCATCTGGGCAATTTCATTTAACAAATACGGGTTCTTTTTCATCTTGAAGAATGTTGCCCTCTAGGAAACCTGTTCATCTGATGAACAAATATGCATCTTAGACTCACAATGTTGAAAAGCAGAGAATTAACAGTCTAATGTTGTCTTCTGCCTCGGGATTCTACTCCTGAATTATTCATTTCCTCCTTAACTCGATCTCATCGCTATTTGTTGAATATGTACTGTGTAGTAGGAACTACCCATACAGCTACAATAGCAAGATAACCCTGGTCTCTGTCCTCTAGGGGTCTTAGACATGAACCCCAGGGAATGGGTACAGACATCTAGTTGACTCCTGCCTCTCTACTGCCTTTTCATGTTGTACCTCAGGGAACTTGTTGGTGGTCCCATGCACCATAGATAATTCAAGAAACAAAATTCTATGGCTGTATCCCCAGGGCCCAGCACAGTGCCTTCTACACACTGAACTCTTAGTAAATGTTTGTTGGATGGTTAGCTGGCTTGATGGATGGATAGGAATCTTCATATAAAGTACGGTTTGCTTGGCTTGATTTGGAAATGATATGAAGCCATCATGTAAATTAATGCCGGCTCTCAATTTGTGGCTACATAATATTTTGCAATTCCTCTTCCAGGACAGTTGAGGTCTGGGGGTTTGGTCAGAGAAATGGGGGGAGCAGGAGAAGGTGAATCCACACTCCTGTGCCTTGGTGTTAAATATGTCCCACACAAAGTGCTCATCTGATGTCCAAGCCACATTCCCGTTAGTCAAGCTGCCCCGTTCCTCCTCCCACCCACTCCACATGAACGCACACCAATGGAAAGCACATTCATCGGCTCTCAACAGTCTGTGTTAGTGAGGAAGCTAAGCCAGCCACCAAGAGACAAACGGTGTGGTTCCGCTTGCATGAGGTACCAAGAGCAGTTAGGGCCATGAGACAGAAGTGGAGGAGCGGTCGCCAGACCCTCGGCAAACAGAGCAGAACTATTGGCTAGAGTGTGTGTTTCACACACAGAGCGGCTGTGGAGATGGTTTGGGGCAACATTACGAATTAACTCAACCCTAATGAACGGGGCACTCAAAAGAGGTGAAGATGATAAATTTTAGGTCATGTGATTTTACCATAATTTTAATGTTGATTTTTAAAGTTCCAGCATGTTCCTTTTGCCACATGCTAGGACTTACACCACTAGCTAGGCTTGCTGTAGGAAATGTGTGCAGTTCCCCAACGTAGTCAGGAAACTGTACCAGAAAACTATGGGCAGCTAGTGTGCTCTGGCGTCCGGAAGTCCCTGTGTCTTTGGGAGTGGGCTCACCCCTAGTCCTCTTCTGAGGTGCAGGAAACTGAAGGCGTCTGTATCCCTCCACTGTCCATTTCTTTCCCTTTATTTTTATATTTATTTACACACTTACTTATTTGAGCAAAGATCTTACTGCTGTATACCTGAAAAACGTCTAGGCAACCCAGGTTGGCCTCAAACTTGTAATCCTCCTGCCCCTGGCTCCTGAGACCTGGGATTATAGGCCAGCATGCCCAGTTCTTGTCCCTGTCTCTTTCTTTATCCACAGGTCACAGTTTTCTGTGGACATACAGACAACCTCCTCCAAAGGGCTGGTGTTTTACACAGGCACCAAGAACTCCTTCATGGCTCTTTATCTCTCAGAAGGACATGTCATCTTTGCTTTGGGAGCAGAAGGGAAGAGACTGAGGCTCAGGAGCAAGAAGAAATACCATGATGGGAAGTGGCACACGGTGAGAGCTGGGACTGTGTGAAAATGGGTTGAGCATCTTGAAATAACCCCAAGCCCAAAATGGTCCAATTTCCCAAACATTTTGAGCAAAGACAGTACCTTAAATAGAAAATTTCATACCTAGTCTCTTATAACTGATTATAATAAACATACTAAATATATAGATTCTCTTTCTGTATATATATATATATATAAAACATGAATGAATTTTGTGTTTAGACTTGAGTCCCATCCTGAGATATCTCATTATGTATATATGAACATTCCAAAAGCAGAAAACAGACTATAACACTTATGGTACCAAGCATTTCAGATAAGGGATCCCGGATCCAGTCTGTACTTCCAGCTGGTGCCGAATCTACTGTCTCAGGAGCCAAAATGAAAAGTACAGAGTTATTCCCAGGAGCCCTTGCATATGTCCAGGCAGAGTCTGTGTGGGTAGGGGCACTGGACACCCAGCATCTTGGGACAAAGACTGTCACACATGCATGCATTGTGGATGGCAGCCTGAATGTCAAGATAGACTTAAACCATTGATTCTGTGATTTCCTCCCCAACTACCTGGGCTGCATGGCTCCCCAGCCTATTTCCCATCTCTGCACGCTGGACCACTTCTCAGAACCAGTTCTGGGCTCCCGGCTCCTCTCTCTGTACCTGGTATTCTTTCTCACAGCACAGGCAGAAAACCATCTCTCACTGCATCCCTTACATCCCAACTCTAGTCGAGTTAAAAGTATACACTAGAAAAGGAAGCCATGTTTTTCTAATGATGGAACTGTTAATCAGAAAACCTAAGTGACCTGATGAGTTCCACTCATTAATATTCAACCAATATTCAATGGGCGGCTCTCTTGGAGCACAGGAACAAGCATCCTGACTGCAATGTCAGATGCTCGTCTTTTGGGAAAATGTTAGACTGGCTAGACCACAGGAAAGTAAGGGTGGAGATGCTATTTTTGTTAAAGTCATCAGGAAGAGGCTTCTGGGGAGGGGCAGTCAGTGAGCAGACCATGTTATAAGGGGCGGGATTGGGGGCATAGGGTGGACAGGAATCAGATAACTTAAAGCTTCAAAGCCCAAACTAAGGGTTTAGGATATATTGCTGACTGTATGTATGTATGCATTTGTGTATGTATTGCTAGAAATGCTAGGAATTGAATATAGGGCCTCATAGGCCTAGGAAAGTACTCTGCCATGAAGCTATAGGGTCTCAGATGCTATGCTGACCTTGACTCTGTAGCCCTCCCACCACAGTCTCCAGCCAGCGGGGATCACCAGGCTGTGCCTTCAGACCAGCCTATTTGGATTTATTTATGGAATGGGATCTCACTGTATAGCCCAGGCTGTCTTGGGGCTCACTAGGTAACCCAGACTGACCTAGAGCTTGTGATCCTCCTGCATCAGCCCAAGTGGCTAAGAGTACCAGGCATGTGTCACTACAGCCAGCTTGGCCTTTGGGTTCTATTACAAGTGTCTCTGAAGCTTTGGAAGCCTCTTCAACTGGTAAGGCACAGACACAGGAATGTAGTGACTTTTTCCAGAGTCTCTTTGGCTGAAGGACCTAGACCAGGGCAAGAATAGAAGTAGGGAAAGCAGACAGACGTTGTTGCCCTCATCTAGAAAGGCCGTGGTGGGAGTGGGGGGCCGTGGTGTGGAGGATGAATGCAGAAAGCAGTGTGGCTGCCGTGATCTGGCCCAGTCATTGGGCTAGTGGCAGGGAGGGAGGGAGGAAGAGGAGAGAGAGACAGAGACACAGAGAGACAGAGACACAGAGTTGTTGGGGACAGTTTAGACCTCCACTGATGGCGTTGGACTGGGAGTCTTTAGTGAAAGAGCCACCACCACCGAGAGAGCAGAAAAGGATTCAGCGGAGTAGCCAAGAGAATGCTCGCACTCCTGCGCTTCCCCAGCCTTGCCCTGGCTTGCCCCGCCCTCAGCTCTGCAGGCTGGTCTGACCCTCAGTCCCAGCCTGTGCTCTTGGTTACTCCTCCTCTGTTTACATTCCTGACCCCCGTCTGTGTCTGCCGATTCAGCCACTTTCAAGCAGCTCTATTTAACTCCGCCTCCATCACAGCAGTTCGGTATCTGACATCATCTCACAAAACAATGGTCACAATAATAAACAGGAAAGACCTTTCTCTCCTTGTAAAGCTACTGAAGAGTATGACCACTAGTGAAATATGGCAGTAATTAACAGAGGTAAAACTTTGATTCTTTTCTTCATTCTAAAGGTGGCGTTTGGACAAAGTGGAGGGAAGGCGCGCTTGGTTGTGGATGGGCTAAGGGCCCAGGAAGGCAGTTTGCCTGGAAATTCTACCATCAGCCCCAGAGCACAGGTTTACCTGGGCTTGTCACTATCAAGGAAGTTGAAGGTAAAGCTAGTGGAAAAAAGTATTTCTCATTATGACTGTTATCACGTGAAACATTTAAGACTTCAAAATCCTTTAAATAATTGTTTGACATATCTAATGTTCTCAACCCACAAAGGAAGTGCCCACTCTGCATTCTCAGGCCTGTGTATAAGGTCCAGACTGAGATACAGGCATTTAAGAAGTGACATGGTGTTCTTTAAGAACATTTAAGAAGAACATGACTCTCTTAGCTTCTCTTCCAGGGAAAGGGACAGAGGTGTGTGTTTGTTGATTTGTTATTTTGTGTGTGGATATTGTGTTTGTATGTATGTCTGTGCACCACATGTGTGCCTGGTGCCTGTGGAGGCCAGAAGAGTACATCAGATCCCCCAGAGACTGGAGTTAGAGAAGGTTATGAGTGGTCATCTGGGTGCTGGAAATTACATCTAGTCCTCTGGAAGAACAACCAGTACTCTGGACCACTGAGTCATGTCTCCAGCCTGAGGCAGAGGTTTCGGGTTAAGACAATGTGTCCCAAGCTTTGGCAGTCACTGCCACCCTTGCCAAACCGAAGCCAAAGCATGTACTTCCTACTTCGCTGCCTCTCAACTTGCTGCTGAATCAAAATGTACTTTAAAGGGCCGTTTCTCTTTCATAAATGGAAACCCAATGTCTGTTATCATAAATAGCAAATAACCACAAAAATGAGTACTTGGACATGGAGCAGCATCATTAAAGTCTAGGTAGATGGCTTGGCCTGTGCTTGCTCTTGTGGAGAGCGGAGCTTGCAAGCAAGTCAAGAGGTGTTTAAACATATTAGCATTGGCACAAAGCCAAGTGTGTTCCCTTTTCTAATCAGAGGGCTCCGAAGAGACTTGAAGAAGTGGAAGGTATGGTTGCAGTGGACACTGTGCCTGGTGGAGCGAGGGCCTGGGCTGGATCTCTAGCCCAGATGGAAAACACAAAGGAGATCTTCATACCACACACATCACACCGTTTTCCCCTGAAATGATGACGTTAGCTCAAGACTCAAACTAGGGAACATGGCTATGTGACAGCTGAGGGTCCCCGACACCAAAGAGGAGCTACGGTTCACTGTCCTTGTCACGTTTAAAAGGGCCACAGCCCTCTTGCTTGCTCTCTCCCTGTCTTCTCTCTCACCCTGCCAAAGTGCCAACTGCACCAGGGATGCCTTACGTCCCTGACTTTGCCCGAGCCATTTCAGGTCATGGTACTGTGAGAGGTCAGGTCTAGGAGCTATCCTTTACCCAGATATAGTTTTTTTCCCCTTCCTCAAGAGTTGAGGGCATGTTCTGGTGTGATGTTTGCTTGCAGTGAGCTAGGAAAGGTCCCGGGCTCAAATCTGGGCCTGGAAAAGGATGTAAGTAAAGCAGGCATTGTCCACCAGCTTAGACCTTAGTGTTTCAGGGTGACCCAGTCAGAGCTGGGGTAGGTCTGTGGGGTACAACCTGGCCCATTCTTCGTACCAAAGCCACAGCAAGGAATGAAGAATGGTTTTGTGCTACATATGCAGTGATTTTGTATGTCTATCACAAATACTGCATACGCTAAGGGGTCCTTACTGTTAACACTGACTTTGCTCCAACCTCTAAACCCATTTTCCTCTCAGGAAAGTCACAGGTTATTCAGGGTGTGATTAGGGCATTCTTTTGATTCTGATAGGTTCTCTTAACCCTCATTAATCACACCTAGCTTCCTAAGTGGGGACAGACAGCAGCGTCTATTTACAGTGTTCGATTTAAAGGACTTCAGTTGATATACAACATAGTGGATTTTCCTGTGACATGGTCACTTGGCCCTGATGCTTTGGGCCTGTGGCAAGGCAGGGCATCACAGCAGGTAACATCTAATGGGGCAAAGCTACTTGCCTTGGTCAGGAAGCAAAAAAGTGAGGTGATAACCAAGATCCCATCCCCCTTGGGTGAGCATGCCAGCAATGACCGCCATTGCCTCCTGAAGGGTGCACAACCTTCCAGTAATGCCATAGACAGGCTTTTAGCATGGCCTCTGGGACCCTTAAGATTGCGACGGTAAGAATATAAAATCCAGTAGTGGTGCTAAGCAGCAGAACTGCAGCCAGGCTTGGGTTTTGCTGTTGGGTCACAGTCGGGCCTGTGGTGTCTGCACTTGGTTTCAGATACAGAATACGTCTGTCTAGCACGATAAATGTGAGGAAATGTGTTAGGCACTACCTCATTGCTGGGGAAAAATGCCTGACAATATGACAGTAGCAATTTAGGGAAGGGAGGGCTTATCTGGGTTCCCAGTTCTTCAGTGCAGTCGTAGTGGTGGCAAGAGTGGAGATGACTGATGTATCACACTCACAGCTAGACGCACCCACAGCTAGACCACTCACAGCTAGACGCACCCACAGCTAGACGCACCCACAGCTAGACGCACCCACAGCTAGACGCGGAGATGAACGGCAAAACAGCTGGCCTTCTCCTGGGTGAAGACCTCAGCCCATGGGACGGTGCCATCTACATCTACGGTGGGTTTCCAGCCTCAGTTACCAATGCAGAAACCCCCTCACTGGCACGCCCAATGGCTCATCTACTAGGTGGTTCGAGGTCCTGTCAAGGCGGCGACATTAACCGTCATAAAAACTAATTTCTGAGGAGGGCTCGCCGGCCCCTTGCCGCCTGCACCACATACATCTCTCAGGTCGCCACGCTCCCTTAAAATTACCTGTAAAAAACTGGGGATTTCAGGAATGTTTTGTGAATTTGGCAAATGTGCTGCGGTTCTTCTCCTGGAGGGTGGGATGTGCACACAGTGAGCATCTGCTGTATACCACAAGGTATTGTGAACCGCCATAAACCCAGATCCAGACTGGGAACTCTTGTTCCAGGCCCGCTTCAGGCAGGTGTTGACGAGGTGCACGGCATCTCCTTTGACCTCTGTGGCATTCATGGTTTATTGGTAGTATACCAAGCCAAACAATATAGAGAGCCATCTTGCACTTCATTATTTTGGGAACATTTTGGCCCCATTTTTCAGTCAGCTGCCTGGAATCAAGCTATCACACTGGCTCACAAAGCCCTAAGAAATGGTTCACACCCACAGAGAATGGTGAGATGTGTAAACTGCGAGGTGGGATTTTCCTTGTGTTGCAGCTCAGTCTGTGTGAGCCAGAGTCATGTTGACCCTCTTTGTTCTTATTTGGGCACAGATTAGCAGCTTCCACCCCACCCCCAGCATCTGGTTCAGAGACACCTTCGAGCGTCAACACCCACCAGTTCTCTGACAGCCTGCGTGCCCTTCACGTTGGCTTTTCTGGAGTTACACGCTCTGAACTTTTTATCGTCTGCTTTGTTACAGAGCCTCCCCCAACACAGCTTTATAGGGTGCCTGAGGAACTTCCGGTTGAACTCAAAACTCCTGGACTCCCCCTCAGCAAGGTTTGGGGTATCTCCCTGCTCAGGTGGCTCTTTGGAGAAAGGCATTTATTTCTCCCAAGGAGGAGGCCACGTGGCCCTGGGTAAGGAACAGCTGGCGGAGTTCATGTCTGTAAAGTCTAAAGAACTCTGTTTTCTTTCCTTAATTATGGTGTTTTAACTGTTTCTTGTTCTTTCTTCTGGAAGCCAATTCTGTGTCCTTGGGGCCAGAGTTTCAGCTCATTTTCAGCATTCGCCCAAGGAGTCTCACTGGGACCTTAATACACATTGGAAGTCAATCTGGACCGCACTTAAGTGTTTACATGGAGGCAGGAAAGGTATGCTTACATGGGAGGGGAGAGGGAGCCAGATTCCACTAACAGAGACACTCAGTAAGTCTAAAGTTAGGGTACAGGTGGAATCCAATATTATACCTAAGAGACCTGATTTGGAGAATAACTTCCCATTTTTTATTAGCAAGTCATGTTATCATATTTCCTCTGCTTCATTTTTTAAATTGTGAAACGTCAAACAAATTGAGCTGAATTCTGGAGACACCACTTAGTTATAGGATCCGGGAGAAGCTGCTCAAATTCCTTCAGACACAATTGCAGTGTCTATAAAATATAGACAATAACTCTACCATCCGGGTACCAGGCTAGACATTGCTTCGCTTCGGAGGTCAGACAAGATTGGGTACCTTCAGGTAGTGTGGCTGTAGACAAATGTCAATCCTAGGACTTTTGTCAAGATTAGAGGAAATGCCACACCCCTCACCCATGCTTTTATCCCTCCTTGTCACCCTCCATGTCTAGGTCACATCTATTTCTAGGGCCCTGAGCCCCTGGAATCCACCCCGGGCCCCTTGTCCTCTCTCTGCAGCTGTTGTGCTCTGGTCTCCGTGGCTAAGCTGCTTGCCGGCTCCCGCACCATCTCTCCCTGGGCTTGTCTTGGCTTCTTCCCCCATTAATGCTTCTGCTGCCTCGTGTTCCTATCAGTCACAGGCCCGAGTCAATATCCTATTTCAACAACCACATTTTATATCTTTAAAATGAAATTCTTTCAGGAATCTTCTCTGTAGCTAAGGCCTCAAGTCAAGATGAATGTTGTACCATTTTCTTTCATTTAGCTTTCAACAGTTTATTAAAAATGGGGGAGAATGTCCAAGATGGCAATAAAATGGCTCAAAGTCCTAGGATACTGTTTTTTTCTTTCTAGGGGTCAAACACAGAGTCTCTGACACTCTGTGCAAGGAGTCTACTTCAGTGCCGTACTCCGTGCCCAGCCACTATGTCCTGTTTTTATAGTTTTTATCAGCGAATGATAATTATACACAATAATGGGTTTCCTTATGATGTTTCTATGAGTGGACATAATGAATTTAGATCATATTTACCCATGATTCTCTCTGGGCCCCTCCTACTCACCTCTTTTACTTTGTCTTTTTGGGTTGGGGGAACCCGGTGAGTTCAGCTGGCTTTGCTCACAGGCTCATGGGTGAAGCACAGGCAATTTGCCAGTGCCTACACCTCTGAAGAATTGACACTCCTTCCCACAACCAGCAACGGTAGATCCTTCCTGAGGCTGTAAACGTTAAGACAGTGTGAATCTCCAGTCATGCAGAGGAAGAAGTAGCTGCCTGCGTGGGTGGTGGGCATGTGGTGGCTGACTTTGCAGAGGAGGGTTTTGGGGAGGGTCTTCATTGGCTGCCTCCTGACAGGAAATGATGCCAAGAAAACAAAATTAAGACTTGGTGACCTTCATGACTGCATGAAGGTCAAAACCTGCTTGTGAGTGGCCTGCCCCATGTAGCTACAGAGAGATCAGATGTAAATTATTTATAGATAGGCTTATTTTAGCCTTCTCATTCTATTGACTTAACTCTTGGAAGATCCCGGAGGAGTCCCCAACCTGGAGAGTGCCTTCAGTGTACCACGTGCCTGGCACCTGACACGTGTCCCTGTCAAATACAGTCTGTAGCTTAACATCCTGTCATGTGCAGTGCACTGGGGGATCACTGTAATTGGCTGGTCCTTGCAGCAAGGTGCGGCCCTCTGTGATGTGCAGTGCACTG
>CABHPQ010166613.1:22693-36142 GCA_902168405.1 Peromyscus aztecus
GGGATCACTGTAATTGGCTGGTCCTTGCAGCAAGGTGCGGACCTCTGTGATGTGCAGTGCACTGGGGGATCACTGTAATTGGCTGGTCCTTGCAGCAAGGTGTGGACCTCTGTCATGTGCAGTGCACTGGGGATCACTGTAATTGGTCCTTGCAGAAAGGTGTGGACCTCTGTCATGTGCAGTGCACTGGGGGATCACTGTAATTGGCTGGTCCTTGCAGCAAGGTGCGGACCTCTGCCAGCGTTTTTTGACTTCCAAATTCCAGGTATCTTTGTCAGTAGACGGATGTTTGTCAGTGACCTCTGAGGGTTGGGGAGTAGGGGTTAGGAAAGCCCATGGCTGTTGCTAGCAATTCTAGGCAGGACCTGGGTTTACAGTTTGGTTTGTTTGCCTGGAAAGAGTGTGAGAGAGGAATTCTTTGGAAGCTTTGGGCGTCCGTCGTGTGGTCACCTGGAACAAGAGGCGGGGGTGGGGGCAACAACTAGCTTGCTCCCAGGGGAAAGGGCAGAGGAAAGCTGGCTCCACATGCCCTTCTGAAGGAAATAGCCAGATGTATGTGTGTTTCAGGTCACAGCCTCCATGAACAGTGAGACAGGTGGGACCTTGACGTCAATCACACCAAAGCAGTCTCTGTGCGATGGACAGTGGCACTCAGTGACAGGTATGGCATTGGTGACCTTTGGCACATACAGGGAAATCTTTTGACCTGTGTTTGAACATCTCAGAGGCAGTCAGTCCATCCACTGGAAGGCATAGACTGCACCAGATACTATAGCCAGCCCTCATCCCCAGTTTCCTTATCTGTTTCCAGCCCCAACTGTGCATAGATTATCTTATGGCTGTTGCCTCTAGTTCCCCATAAAGTGCTGAGTTTGGGGTGTGGAAACGTCAGGTGGAGGATTTTCTTCAGCCCAGCCCTTCCCAGAAAACGGATAAGCTATTTTAGTGTTTAAGGTGCCAATAACATTGTGGTTTGGGTTTTGGTTCTGAACTCTTGGGAATAAAAAAATAAATAAATAAAAAATTTAAAAAAAAACCTTTCTGGGCTAGAGACATGACTCGGTGGGTAAGAGCACATCTTTCTATTCTAGAGGACCTGAGTGTGGCGCCCAGAACCCACACTGGGTGGGGCACAGCCGCCTGCATCTCTAGAGCCTGAGGAGTCATGCCTTCTCCTGGCTTCTCAGCACTGCACTTGCAGACATATATTCACACAGACACACGAGTGTACACACACACACACACACACACACACACACACTTTAAAAAAAAGAGAAACCATTTATTATGGGCAGGTTACTTACAGCATCTGATCTTTAGTGAGCATTCAGTAAGAATCCAGTTTTATTGCTGGATTTTTAAGGATCATTGTTATTTTCAACAATTATTCAATATTAATCCAAAGTATTCAAATAAAACAATGGTGGAAAGTGAACACACCCTCTCAGAATCTGTTATTTTAGTAACAACTTGTGGTGTTAGCTTAGAGATATATGAGCCTGAAGCTGGGGGTGTAGCCCAGTTGGTAGAATATTTACCTTGTGTGCATAAAGCCCTGCGTCCCATCCCCTAGACCATGCATGGCAGTACACACCTGTGACCACAGCACTGGGAAGGAGAAAGAGGGTTAGGGTTAGGGGTCAGAGGTCCAAGGTCATCTTGAGATGCATAGTAAGTTTGAGGCCAGTATGAGACCCCATAAACAAGCAAGTAAATAATAAACATAATTTTTATCTCTTGTTGGCCTTTGGCTAAGATCAAGCGTAGAAATACCTGAGCCTGGACTGGCTAAAACACCTTTTTGTAAAAAGTCCTTTCTTGGCTAATTTGAAAGCTGTCTTTCCATTAGATACAATTATCAAGCTAGGAGAGCTTTTGTGTTGAGGGTCAAAGTTTGTACGGACTGACCCTGGCTTCCGAGAAAGCAGCTGAGGTCAGATCACGTGGACATGGCTTCTGGAGACAGACCAGAGCTTGGGTTTCATCTGTTTAGAGCGACCTCTGCTCAGCCCTCCATGAGTCCCTCAGTGAGTAGCCTTTGCAGACTCACTGTGTGCAGGTGATGTGTGTGCACAGCCTGTGGAGGCCAGAGGCCAACACTGGCTTTCATTCCTCATGTGCTAACCACCCTGGTTTTTGAGACATGATCTTATTGGCCTGAAGCTTGCTCAGTAGTCTCAGCTGGCTGCTGAGTGAGCTCCAGGGATTGACCTGTCTTTGCCTCCCTGGGTGAGCCCCAGGGACCGGCCTGTCTGCCTCCCTGGCACTGGGATTGCAATTACAACCATGCTCAGCACTTTTTGTTTTGGGGTAAAGTCTGAGTGCTTGAACTCGGGTCCCCGCGCTTGCAAGGCAGCCGCTTTACCAACTTGGCTGTCTCCTCAACCCCACAGGTTCGGTTTAGAGATTCAAATTAGGAATGTCCGTAGGACACCAAACCCTGACTGCCTCTGAGTGGTGTGTTGAACTTCTACCCAAGGCTGACCAAGTGCCTTCAAACAGTTCCAAGGGTCCAGTGGGAACGAGTTCAAAGCCAGTGGTGACACAGGAGTGCAGATATTAGACAGTGGGCGAGCTCTCCTCAGGGGACAGACCTAACCAGCTTCCTTTCTTCCAGTCTCTGTCAAAGAGCACATCCTGCACCTGGAACTGGACACAGACAGTAGCTACACTGCCGGACAGCTATCCTTCCCACCTAACAACACCCAAGGGTCACTACACATTGGAGGTGTCCCAGGTCAGTAACTCTAGTCCCAACTTCTACACCCCTGTTAAACCCCAGCGGCTCTTGACATTTTCTTCCTAACCCAACAGCTAAGGTGCTCCCATAATTGCATGAAAAGAAGGGCAGCCCTGGGTGCACAGTGGAGGTGGCAAGGTCCTTTACCTCGGCATCTGGTCACATCTCAGGGTAGTGCAGGCCACATGACTACCGCTTCCCCTGGTTCCAAGCCTGTCATCTATAATCCTCCCTTAAGAGGCTCCATTAAGCTGGGTGGTGGTGGTGCATGCCTTTAATCCCAATACTCAGGAGGCAGAGCCAGGTGGATCTCTGTGAGTTTGAGGCCAGCCTGGTCTACAGAGCAAAATCCAGGACAGCCTCCAAAACTACACAGAGAAATCCTGTGTCAAAAAACAAAAAACAAAACAAAACAAAACAAAAAACAAACAAAAAAAGAGGCTCCATTAACTCAGAAGCTTATGTCAGCAAATAAACAAGAAAGTTGATGAGAAACAATGGTCTCTCTTCCCCAGACCCTGAGTTGACTGTTGAGGCCAAATGGGAGAATTGGGCAGGTCGAGTTCTAAGACTGAAATGTTGCCTGGAAAGGGGCCTTTTCATTCTTTCTTGTTTTATGTCCCTTCAGGTAGTCTGCTTACTAATTTTATGTGCTTTTATAACCCATAAAAAGTAGCAGAGTTGAGAGTTATTATCTATTGATTCGGGCTGTGGAAGTTCCTCCTCTGGAGCAAAGAACAGCCTTGTTGCTGATGTATCACCGTAGGCAGGAAGGCAGGGAGCGCCAGGTGGGCCGAGCCATGGCGTCTCTGACTCTTTCTAATACTCCTCCCAACACCCCAGGTGCATTCATTTCATGGTGTGAGCTGTCTGTCGAGTGCCTCTGCCTTTCTCTTTCAGACAAACTGAAAATGCTTACACTCCCTGTGTGGAACTCATTTTTTGGCTGTCTGAAGAATATTCAAGTCAACCACACCCCTGTCCCCATCACTGAAGCTGCGGAAGTCCAGGGATCTGTCAGCCTGAATGGTTGCCCTGACCACTAACCCTACACAGCAAGAAAATTCACCTTTGAAAGCACCAAGAACCCAGCGGATCTCCCACCCCATAAAAAGTCAAGACACCATAGCACACATTTAAAAACCAATCTATTTTTAATTTCAGGTACACAGACCCATCATTTTGCCATTCAGTGCTACACATGTATTTTATATGAAAAGCCCAGTTCTTGAAGAAAATGAACAAATTGTTATTCAAACATGCACACAATGCTTTTGTTAATATTATTTTTTTCCACTAAGAATTAAATGCCTTTTAGAGAACATTTTTTCCCAGTTGCTAAAAAGAAAATTTTGTTTGGAGCACTTTATGAATATAAAACTTTAAAATGTTAAATTGCTACAGTTCATGGGATTAAATAAATGCAATGCACTCTTCAAATGATGTTTTACAAGCAAGGAAAACCAAGGGCTGATGATCACTGCTAATTAGATTAACTCCTCGGCACCTGCTCAAAGTGTCATCTGCAACACAATTTCCTACAGATAATTATTGAGCACATGCTAAGAGGTTATCTGTGTGCTCAGTGTGTGAACTACACTGACGACGTTTAATAAGTCAGTCCTGCCCTTAAGGAGCATGCACTTCAATGGAGAGACATACAATAGGAACCAGCATATTGAACCACTGAAACCATTAATTAATGAGGCTCACTGGCTTCCCAATCCTTGCCTTCCCCAATCTGCTACCAAGTCTAAGTTATGATTATTAATTTGTTGGGAACACAAGCCATCTGGTAGAGGTGCTAAGATGAATGTATGCACTATAACTGAAGCTTTGTGTATCTTTGTGCACGTATGTGGAGGCCAGAGCTCAACACTTTCCTCAATCACTTTCCTCCTCATTTTTTGAGACAAGGTCTTTTGCTGAACCCAGAGCTCAGCATTTTGACTGGGCATGAATACCCAGCAAATCTCTCCAGGATCCTTCCATCTCCCCACAGTGCTAGGGTTACAGACATGTACCTAGCTTTTAGACAGCTGCTGGGGATCCAAACTCAGATCCTCATGCGTATCCACCAAGCTGTCTAGACCACTTGATGACTGAAGCTTTTATGGCAAGTCATCAGGACCCAACAAGGAGAAATCACTTTTAGATTTATCTACAAAATAATTCATGATACAACAGACAGGCGTTATTACCCACTTGTGCTAACAAAGGCTATGCAAGTATTTTTGTATCTTCTACTCTCTGATAGGGGAAAAAAGGAAGAGTGCATATAATAAGAAAATGGGGTATAATAAGAAAATGGGGTATAGTAATCTTCTATGGTATCCATAGAGCTCTGTGTTCTCCACTTCTGAGTTGCTTGTTCTTCCATGGTCTTTGCTTGTTCTTTCCACAGTCCTCTGAGCATGCTTTCCACCAGCTCCAGCTGTACACTTCTGGAGTGTTCTGCAAAGGCAGCCGATTCCCTACTTCAGCAGGTGCTCCTGAGAGCTGACTGGTGATCTCTAGGGATGCTGCTTGACTGCAAGTCAGGTGCTTCAAAATACGTTGATTTTAAGATTTAAAAAAAAACCCAGTGGTGGTCTTGGCATCTGCTGGAAGCTTCTCCATGCTTTCAGCCATCAGCAGGTCTTCACAACATGTATGATCTCTCTCAGTTCTCACTGTTACACAGACTGGATCTGCAAGGTCATGACTCAGTAGAACTGCATACTTGTAAGTAATATGTAGATTCATAATGGGACAGCTCCTTCTTTTTAAGTATTTCCCTAGTTTTATGTATATCTGTTTTTTCCTGTATGTATGTCTGTGCACCATGTACATACAGTGCCTCCTGATGCCAGAAAAATGTGTCAGGTCCCCTGGAACTTGAGTTATATTACAGAAGGCTGTGAGCTGCCATATGGGCACTGGGAATCAAACCCTGTCCTCTGGAAGAGCAACAAGTGCTCTTAATCACTGAACCATCTCTCCAGCCCTGACAGTTCTTGTTGACTAATCTCAGTGATTCCTTTCTCCTTTCTGTAATAACAACATGGAGAACAACCACCCATCTGGGTTTGCTGAATAAATCCCAGCTGCCAATATTCAGCAGAGAGTCCCAGGTGAATTCAGCCATGGGAACGTCAGTGTGGCCATTCTCCAGTTAGAAATATATGTTCCCTGAAATGAATGTTTCTGCGTCTTCAGTGAAGCCATCATGGGAGCTATCTGTCAACTACAAAGCACAAAACAGGGACATCCGGTCAACTCTGACTGTGTCAGCACAAGACCACCACTGGTTCCTGCTAGGGTCCACCAAAGGTCCATATGTTTGGTCCTCCAGGTCAGGCATTGGGGGGTGCTGTGAACTTTTAGGAAGTGGAGTTGAGAGATCCTTAGGTCATTGGGAGATACGCTTAGAAAGGGATTCTGGGATCTGCCTCAAGATGTGGCTGCCTGTTCCACCTGGCACAGCCTCCTCTACTGCATTGCCCATGTCTCAAGACCCCCAAACAAGGCCACTGCAGAACCGATATTCAATGCAAGCGCAAAGAGGTTTATTAATAGCAAAGCAAGCCCGGGCTTGGTCTGTGTCCAACATCTGACACAGCAGGTGGAGGAGGACGGCCCTGAGCTCTCAGGGTGAGGGGGTTTTAAAGGGAAAAACCACAAGCAGGGTGGCACAAGCCTTTGCGTCATATGATTGGGTGAGGTGTGTAACCTTTGAATTTACTGGCTGGGGGTTGCAGTTATCATTTTCGGGCAGGCCTGGACAAGTCCCAGGCTCTGTCCTTGAGCTGCCATGGGGGCTGGCTGGCCTAGCACGTACTGACTGTTGGGGCTGACTCAGTGGCCCAGGCTCTGTCCTTGACTCATGCATGTAGCTCTAAGTTGGTGAGGGATCCCAGACAGTAAACAACTGGCTAAACCTTGAGCAGTCAGAGTACATGCAGAAAGGGAGCTACTGCAAGGACTACGTCTTTTGTTCATGGCCCTCCCAGAAACTGTTTGCTCACATCTCAGGAAACTGAAATTGAGGCCTGATCTCTGAGAGAAGACTGAGCAGCCTGTTAGGGCATCTGCTTGGTGCTTTCACTACAATGTGCTACCACCATCTATGACACTACCAAAGCTCAGCTGAGGCAGTCTTCATGCCCTGGAACTCCAAAACTGTGAGGTAAATTAACCTTTCTTTATGAAGTTTGTTACCTCATTATTTTGTGGTAATTCAGACTTGATGAAACAGTCCCATGTGGGGCTTGGTAGCAGCTTATCTTTGGAAGCAAAAACACCAAATATTTAGAGAGCAACCATATGCCTTCATGAGCCTGCTCCTTTCAGGAATTCTCAGGGTACCTGTTGACCTCACTCCTCAATATGTAAAGCCATGGAGTTTTGCCATGCTCTCTGTAGCTCCATTTCAGAAGACAGGACACAACAACTTTCCCTCCTAGACAGGAAGTGGTCTCACCCATGACAGGAAGTGGTCTCACCCACAGAGAACGCTGGCTCAGCACCCGTCTCCACTGTTCCCACTTCTACCCCCAGTGTGCCAGGCTAGAAAACACCAAAACCCACCTTCTGCCCCATCAACCACAACTTCTTCCGGTTCCCAAGTTCTTGGTCCTGGTTTGCTTTCCATAGCTGTGATGAAACACTGACCAAAACCACGTTGGGGGAGGAAAGGGTTTGGCTTATACTTCCGTGTCACAGTCCGTCGTTGGGGGTGGTCCGGACAGGAACCGCAGCAGAGGAATGCTGCTCACCGCCTTGTTCCCTCTGGGTTGCTCAGCCACCTTTCTTATCCAACCCAGGTCCACCTGCTTAGGGGATGGTACTGCCTACAGAGGGCTGGGACCTCCCACATCAATTAAGAAAATGTCCCACGGGTATGGCCACAGGCCAGTCTGATCTAGGCAATTCCTAAGTCACTCTGGGTTATGTCAAGTTGACAGCTGATTTCAGAGAGGGTAGAGTCACCTGAGAAGATGGTTTCCTAGGAATGATGACTTCAAGCCAGCACATGAATGAAACGTTTAAAACTATATTCTTTTAGGGAATGTAAGTGGTATATGTATTCATTATGGAAAACTTAGGACTATGTATAAAAGCGTAAAAAATCATCCACAGGGGCCAGAGAGATGGCTTAGAGGTTGAAAGGAATCCGCTCTTGCAGACGACCCAGGTTTGGTTCCCAGAACCCGTCAGATAGCTCACAGCTGCCTGTAACTCCTCCAGTGTCAAGGTAGCTAACATTCTCTGCTGGTCTCCATGAGCACTGTGCTCACATGCACAAACCCATGTTTGCACACACGTATATACATAATTAAAAATAAAATATTTTAAAATTACCTGTAATCCCATTAGCTCAGAAGTCTGTTTACATTTAGTTATGTGTCCGTTAGTCCTTTTAAATCCTCATGGATTTCCTTATGAAGTCTTGAGTATACAATACATTTCCCTGTAACTTTAGAACTGTGGCATTTCCAGGTCTTTGCAAGGCATTTCATTCCATCAATAACATTTCTATAGTGTAACCATAATGTAACCATTACTTGATTGGGAATTTCAATATTTTTGAAGTTGTAAGCGATACTAAAATGTAGATGTCTTGGGATATAAATTTATTCTCTTAAGATAATTTCTTAGCAGTGAAGGCAGTTGTCAAAGGACATGAACTTGCTAATGGCAGAAGTTCGTTATTGCCGAGTCGACTCCAGAAAGAGCTGTCTGTCTGCAGCAAGATGCATTTTGAAGTGGCCCTTGAATATGCCTCCCTTCCCAAGGCTGGCTGATGGTCAGACTGAGAGCAGCCCCTTGAGCAAGCCCTTGGTGGTCCACCACGACCCAGGTCACCTTCCTGGAACACAAGGCCAGTGATGGATGTTTGGCTGGAGGAACAATTCTACTGATGCTGTAGGAAAGTGAAGTGTTGCTGAGTCTCTGGAACTGGCTCAGAGCCACAGAATTGCAGAACATGTCCTGTTCTGAGACCTCCATGCCACTGCCAAGGTCAGGCCATTTTTCCAAGTGGAGCAAGACACTCGCAAGAGGATTTGATATTGTACTGTCCTCTCTCCCAGCAGCCCTGGGCCTCACTGGCAGATCCAGCCATCTCCTCCTCTAGAAGTTTGTGTTCATTGTGACTAAAATTCTCATAGCAATTCTTTCAGGAAAATTCCAGGATATTCTCTCTCTCTCTCTCTCTCTCTCTCTCTCTCTCTCTCTGTGTGTGTGTGTGTGTGTGTGTGTGTGTGTGTGTGTGTGTGTACCAGGGCACACCTGTGAGCATCAGAGGACAGGTGGCAGGAGTTGGTTCTCTCCTTCCTGTGTGCTTCCCAGGTATTGAACTCAGGTCGTCATACTTGGCAGCAAGCATCTTCCCTGCTGAGCCATCTTGCCGGCCCAAATTCTAATATTGTAACTGGTAAAAACCCAAGGCCACACCCCTCCAACTGACTTTGTCCCCAACAGAGAAACCCAAAGCATAAACTCCTGTAAAAAATTTTAAACTGATACATAACCGTACATCCTTACGGGGTGCAGTGTGGTAACTCAGTACACACGTGCAGTGCGCAAGGCTCAGCCCAAAGTGATTCGCGTTTCCACCCCCTACTCGCCTTTTCTTTGGAACGGCCTCGCCAAGCTGCTCTTCTAGGTCATCACAACATATGTAATAAATGGCTGTGAAATAGTGTCACCCGGACGTGCTGCAGAACACAAGGACTTACCCCTAACCAACTGTAGGTTGGTGTCATGAGCCTCCTCCCCTCCCCTCCCTGCTCCCCTCCCTCCTCCCCTCCCTCCTTCCCTCCCCTCCCTCCTCCCCTCCCTCCTCCCCTCCCTCCCATCCCCTAGTCTCTAGGGAGCACTATTTTACTCTCTACCACATGAAATCAACTTTTTAGCTCCTCCGTAAGAGTAAGCTAAAGAAGAACCTGTCTTTCGGAGCCTGGCTTATTTCTCTTACTATCCATCCATGTTGCCACAAATGACAGGATTTCCTTCCCTTTAACTGCTGAATACGAGTCCATTCCGCAGCTCTGCCACACGTTATTTGTTCATCTATCACTGGACGCCTTGGCCGATTGCAGACCTTGGCTATTGTGGCTCGAGCAGCAGTGAACACAGGATGCTCCGACACTCTGGGCTTCTCTCCTCTGGCTATCAGCCCAGGAGTGGGCTTGCCGGATCGGATCGTATGGCCGGTCTATTTTTAACTTTTTGAGGACTCTCTATACTGTTTTCCATAAAGACTTCACTAATTTACATTTGGTAACAATGTATACGAGTGTCCCAGTCTTTCATTTACAGATTGGTTACAGCCATCCCAGCTGGGGTGGGTTCCGTCTCCCTGTGGTTCTGATAGCATGGACCTGAGGTGAGCTGGATATTGAGCCCGGGTACCTGTGGCTGCCCCTCCGTCCTGCTGGCTGTCTCTCCACTCTGCTGCTTCTTTCCTTTTTTCCCTCTAGAAGTGGCTTAGTTTGTTAGAGTCCATTTGTCTATTTTTGCTTTTGTTATCTTGCTTTGTGGCTCTTATAAAAAATATTTCCTTATATTGCTATATTGAAGTGCTTGCCAGTATTTTCTTCTAATAGTTTCTTGTCATTGGTTCGTTTTGAGATAACATTTGCATACAAGATTCTAATCTGTTTTCTGTACATCCTGGCGCCATTTATTGAAGAGACGGTTGTTTATGTAGTGTGTGTTTGGAGCATCTTTGTCAAACATCTGGCTATAGGCGTGTGGATTTGCTTCCAGGTTCCTCATTCTGTTTCACTGGCCTGGGTGCCATGCAGTTCAGGTTAGATAGCTTTATAGGGTGTGCCACATGGTTAAAATGCCTCCAGCTTCATGACTGATTTGGTGAGTTTTGGTCTGCCATGGTTTCTCTCCCCCCGATCTGTGCCTCTCCCACACCCCCTCTCCCCTTCTCCGCTGGCAACTGCATTGGTGGGCTGTGACAGATGTTTCTAGCTTCTTCACTCTCCTTAACAATATAACTCAGCTCACCAGCAGAGGAGTTCCAGAACCACATCTTCATGCTTGTCAGGGAAAAGCAGAAACAAAGTTGGAATATCCCCAATAACTATCCTTGAACCCATAACAGTTGCTCTCTTAAAGAGGAGACAGTCTTGAGCTGACCAATGCTGGTTCCTGGAAATGTTTTTCTTCCCTTCTCAAAAAGGCATCTGTAACCTAAGAATGTATAGAGAAGATCTGATTCCACATAAATTTTGAATGTGTGGTTTATTTCATGCTACATGAGTCTCAGATCTAATGAGCATTGGCAGCTGCAGCAGAGAAAGATCCAGAAGTTTCGGAAGCACTGGGGTCTTGATGAGTGTACAGAGGGCTTGGCACACACCGATTAGGTCCTTTCTCACGAGGCTTTTTTCAATTACGTGGTAAGCTTAATTACTTCATACTCAGGCATGCATCCCTGGAGTTATAATGGAGCTATAAATGGTAGGCCTTGGCATGAAGTCCATTCAAAAGACCCGTCGCAGAAGCTTTTGCCTATTCCTGTGGCAAATGTGCTTTCTCCGAAATAAAACCCACACTCTGGAAAATAAGTGATAATGCCCATCTGGCCTTCTACGGCTATGCTGCGGACACAATAATGTTCTTGGCATCCATGGTTTCCAAGGACAATGTCTCTGTGATGGGGAGGCCTCTGTCAGAGGCTAAAGCACATGGTAGGACTTCTGGGTCACCCAAAGTCCAGCTCTGACAAGCCAGCTCCCAATGGGACTGTCTTCTGCCCCTACATTCCTTCTGAAGTCACTGGAACCTGAGCGATTCCTGGCCCCCCTGAGCCAATAATTCCAGCTGAGGTTTAAGATACAAACTTTTTCTCTTGTGATTTGGAATATTCTAGAATTTTGAGGAACAGAAATTACCTCTGTTATTTCGCAAGCCTTTTCTTAGATCTAGATGAGAATATATATGTAAAACCGCTGAAAGTATTACTATTGCTACCACTCACACTTAAACATGGGGGTCAAAGGTTATATAAGGGCTGGGGAGGAGCTCACTTGGCAGAGTGCTTGCCTGGCATGCTCGAAGGCCTGAGTTCAGTCCCCAGCACCACAGAAACCAGGCATGCCTGTAATCATGGCTCTGGGGAGATGGGGCAGGAAGATCAGAAGTTCAAGGTCATCTTTGGCTTCATATCAAATTCAAGGCTAGACTGGGATACACAGGACCTTGTACTCAAACACTAAAAAGTTAAATAAAGATGAAAAGTCTGGAAGTCAAAGATCTCATAAAGATGTTTCCTAGTTGACTTATGACAATCTCTTTCCCTGATTTGCTCTTCTAAGGAAACAGGAGGAAGGAAGTTGTCCCATGTGGTATATAGTGATGCTGCTTCCACACACACAGTAGACTTCAGTTA
This sequence comes from Peromyscus aztecus, assembly GCA_902168405.1. Classification (NCBI taxonomy): domain Eukaryota; kingdom Metazoa; phylum Chordata; class Mammalia; order Rodentia; family Cricetidae; genus Peromyscus; species Peromyscus aztecus. The sequence goes on from CABHPQ010166613.1 coordinate 34,828, forward strand.
AGGAGAAACCTCAACAGCAATCCCAGTGTCCAGTTCACTCCCTTCATCCCATCCCCTCCAGGGCATGTCATGTGACTTTCAGGTGCCAGCATCCGCCTTTGCCTGAGGCTCTTCTCCGGCTTTGTTCACCTGTGCCGTAGGTCAGCCGTGTGAGGGGTTACGGCCCCAGGTGGATCCCTCAGGGATAATGCATGGGAATTGGCGTCTTGCTCCTGTATGACTTCTAACACACACTCCACGCTGGTGTGCTGATTCTCCACGTTTCTACTCCAGCTGCCCTGTGCTACCTCTCTCTGCAACACTCCATCATGGGCTGCCTCCATTTCCCACCCTACCACTTCCCTCTCATCCTAGATTGTGATGTAACTGATTTTTTTTTTTTTTAGGACAGAGTCTCACTATGTAGCCCTGGCTGGCTCAAACTCTCAGAGATCTGCCTGTCTCTGCCACCCAAATGCCCCGATTAAAAGTGTATACCACTACACCAGGCCATAATTCTCATTTTCATAAAAGCAATAGGAATTGTCTTGTATGTTGGACCAGTATCAACAATGTTCTGCTTTATGCAAATGCGTTTTGACTCATTAATAATGAGGCTGTGGCATATACTTGGACTTGCTTGCCAGTGAAATGTTTTTTGAATAAAAATATTTATTGGTATCAATGATATCTATATACTTGTAATTTCATTTAGAAGTAAATTTATTATATATTCCATCTTTATCCATGGGAGGGGAGAAGCTGATTTCTCAGGTAGTTCTTGCTACCTGCTGTGACGGAAGCGCGGAGGTCATCCCTCCTAATTCTCGCATCTTAACTACCCTGTGAAGTTCCCAGACAAGTGAAGGCGGACACAGCTCTTCCTAATCACACTGGGGAAACGAACAGTCCAAAGGCTTCTGGGACAAGAGGTGGCTGACTTCCAGCACCTCCGTTCCACGTCTTTAGCCCATATCCCTGTTTGTCATTGCTGGTGAACTGACAATAATGAACCTTTTTGATCTGCTGTCATACTATGTCCGCTTGACATGGGTCAGCTGGCTAACCGTTTGAAGACTTAAAGACAGAATGCAAGCTCGTGAGGTATATCAAGATTAACTTCAGAAATAATGAAGATTCGAGGGAGAGGAATGAAATCATCGACGTGCTAGAGGAAAATGAGGCTAGATGTGGTCACATGGGACTTGCAAGGCAGCGTGTCATGCTTGAAGGGGACAGGGCAAAGGGACAGGAGCTGGCCCTCCCAGCTCACATAAAGGCTTCTTAGTTTGAGATAGCCCACACCGATACACACAGCAAATGGAGGAGCATTAGC
>CABHPQ010166613.1:36152-82320 GCA_902168405.1 Peromyscus aztecus
ACACACAGCAAATGGAGGAGCATTAGATCCTTGAGATAGCCCACACCTATACACAGCAAATGGAGGAACATTAGCTCCTTGAGATAGCCCACACCTATATACACAGCAAATGGAGGAACATTAGATCCTCCTTTGTTTCCTTGGAAGGCAAATCAGGAAAAGGAATAAACACAAGATATCAAATTTCTGTACGGTAAGAAACATAATTAAATAAAGCACTGAGAAAAAAAACACTTGTAAAATGCAACACAGAAAACATTCACATTTCTGTATGTTGAGAGCTTTACATACTCATGCACGGGGTGTACAGCTCTGCCTTTGGAGGAAGAAGCAGGAGGGTCACAAATTCCAGGCCAACCTGGGCTACATGGAGTTCTGTATAGTGAGTACCCGAAAATGATAAAAATAAAAGTCTTTACAAATAAACAAAAGAGTAAAATGACCAAAGGACAGCAATATTCACTAGACAAGGATGACAAACCTGTAGATGATCACTGGACACAGGTTTGCTGTAACTGGACTAATGAGCCACATGACCAAAGACCTTGACACTCGGGCCACCATGCTGTGACTGCTGTAGAAACACTGTGACAAGCAAAGTCTGATTAGGACCCATAAGGACTGGCCTCTTCCTGTGTACTTGGTGCAAAGTGATAAAACTGCGTTGAAGAAGTCCAATCTTGGAAGAAACAAAGGGTGCCAGGCAAGAACTGATCCAGGAGGAGGCAGTCACCAAACCTTCAGTTTTTTTCTTCATCTCGATATTTCCCAGCTTCCCCAGCTTCTCCAGCTGAGCTGACACAGTGCTGTTCTTTCTGTGGATAACTGGCACATTGGCAGGTAAGTGGTCCTGTTAGCCATAAGTCATAGACCCATCAGGTGGTGGTCTATCATGAGTAAGCCTTGCTCTGGGCAGTCTGGTGCCCTGTGTAAGGGAGAGGTCCAGAAATCTGTATTTTAATAAGTATGATTCTCATGCTGAGCAAATATGGAAAGATACAGTGTTGGAGAAACATAGTTTCATTAAACAGAACTTTACATTTCATCCCATTTCAGAGAGGGCTCCCTAGAAAATGATTCTGCCACAAGCATCTAAATCCAAAGTACCAGAAATTTTTGGACAAAAGTCCAGATTCCAGAAGCTCCAAACAAGTCCCTCAACACCATTTAAAGATGGGGAAGCAGAGAAAAGGAGATTATTCAATGAGACCACATTGGAAAAGTAGATAAAGGGGTCCAGTGACTCCCCTCAACCCCGTTCCATCCATAGGGCATTGGCATAAACTTTGGGTTAAACTGAAGAAGGAATAGGGCAGGCAAAGGTACACATCATCAAACAGTTCTGGTCTAGCTGTAGTCTCCTTGACTCTTGTCCCAGCTCCAGTTCTGCAAGGTGGGTCACAGGAGTCCTTATTACTTGAGGGACAAGATCTTCTCAGATGATAACAACTTATGCTCCCAGGCATGGCCTTGCCCTCATGGGTAATTGATTTCATTTGGGTGGGGGTGGGAAATCATGGGGTCTGTCCTACAAGGCTGTGCTATTCCTGGAACCTAAGGTGATCACAAGTTTAGAACAACAGCTTCTCACGGTGCCTTTAGCCTCAAAGCAGGGTAAGACAGCCCAGAAAGACACTCCTTGAGTAATTAGTGTGGACCTGCAGAGATGAGCAGGCATGCTGGTTTGAATATGAAATGTAATCATAGGTTTAAACACTCAGTTCCCAGACGGTGGCGCTGTTTGGGAAGGTTGTGGAACCTTAAGGAGGTGGAGCCTTGTTGGAAGAAGTGGGCCATAGGGGGCAGGCCTTAAAATTCTATAGCTCAATCCCATTTTCTGTATCCTCAGGGCTTCCCAACTGAGTGCAATGTGACCTGCAGCCTCTGGCTCCTGCTGACATGCCTTCCCTGCCATGATATGTTTTGTTTATTTGGTTTGGTTTGGTATTTTGAGACAGGCTTTCTCTGTGTAGCCCTGGCCGTCCTGGAACTCACCTGTAGACCAGGCTGGCCTCAAACTCACGGAGATCCACCTGCCTCTGCTTCTCAAGCACTGGGATTAAAGGCATGCGCCACCATGCCCAGCTGATAATGTGGTTTTTAACTGTAAGTCAGAATAAAGCTTTCCTCTACCTTGTTGGTTGTTACAAGAGAAGTGACGGTTGGCAATCCAAAGTAGAAGAGAAGCATACAGGGTGAAGGTACGGATGCCAGGCTTTTCGTTTGCCTTTGGGCCCGAACAAGGGGCTACTGCTTCTCAGCACAATCATCTCCTCGGCAGAAGTGCCTGCTTCGCTGACAGAGAATCAGCACAAGGACGTAAAGTGGCCTTCCCTTAGAATGCCAAGCAGCACAGACCGTGAGCTGCTACAGCCAGGGGACATCTCTTGGTGTCACACAGGGAGTGTTAGGGAATCCATGGTACTTGCTAATGTCAGAAGCCATTTTTTGCTTCCATTGAAAGCAGGAAGTAACTCTTAACCATCTCAACAGACTGAGCAAGTGCCTGAGCTAGTTGTGTGAGACACAAGAGCGAAGGTCACGGGGAATGAGCATTACAGGCAGATGGGAGAGAATGAGCAGACGCAGAGGGAAGAGAGAGTGTGGCCTAGGGGAATAAAGAACGCTGTAATCACGGTACAAAGCTTGACAACTAGGGGGCAGTGTGGGGAAGAGATGGCTCTGGGGGTCTGGCCAAGTCCTTGGAGAGTATGGCCACCCCGACATCTGCCACACAGGCTTAGTTAGAAAGAGGCAGCTGGTGCCTTTGGTGAGAGCAAAGTCAGTGAGTTCATGGAGCCAGGGGTCAGGTAACAACACCCTGAAGCAGGTAAACGGGAGGCCATGAGTCAACAGACCACGCTAATCGCTCTTCAAGAAACGTGGTTATAATGAGAAGGAAGAGCTTTGAGCACTTAGGGTAACGGCAGATTTTTTTTTTTTCCTCTAAGAAGGCTGAACAGTGTTTTGTTTGTTGGGGAGGAGTTGGCTTATAGAGCGAAGTAAACAAATGAAAGGTGGAGGAAGGAGCCCAGGTAGGTGAGGGAGTGAGGATGAACTCGGGACCCAGGGAGGAGAGAGGAGGGCCCTGCCCAAGAGTAGGGAAGTTAGGGAGTTGCTGTTCCCAGTGAGTTATGAGTGATGGTCCTCTGGGGAGGAGGCAGGAGGAGAGAGGGGAACTGCCGGTGTGCATTATGGGTAGCACAAACATCATCTGGCCAGGTACAAGAAAAGTGGTTACTGGGGAACTTGGAGTTTTAATAAACACTTGGGTGGAGAAAAAGAAAAGAGCTTGAGAATTTTAAAATGTTGTTTATTTTCATTTTCCATTTATAAAAGGTGCCAAGAATCAAGTTCTCCATTGTACAGCTTGCAGTCTGAGTGGCTCACCTCATCCAGTGGCCTCAGATTGCACAGTACAGGTGAAGCCGCCAAGAGCTGTCTTCAGTACAGATGTCCATTCCCAGCCCAGAGGTCTGGTCTTGGGTGGACTAGAAACTCGCAATTACTAAGGCATTCCAGCTGGTCCAGATGTACAGCTGGGGCAGCCACATTCAGGAAAGGGTCCTTTTCTAGTCACCCAGTAAAGAACACTTGGACATTTATCAGAGACAACCATTGAAACTAATTAAAAAAAAAAAAAAGTCTTTGAAGCTGGGCGGTGGTGGTGCATGCCTTTAGTCCTAGCACTCAGGAGGCAGAGGCAGGCGGATCTCTGTGAGTTCGAGGACAGGCTGGGCTACAGAGTCAGTTCCAGGAAAGGCGCAAAGCTACACAGAGAAACCCTGTCTCGAAAAACAAAAATCAAAAAACAAAAAACAAAAAACAAAACAAAAAAAGTCTTTAAAATAAATGAACTTTTAACTACAGTAAATTAATGTAGCTTTCTTTTTTAAGATTTAATGTTTTACAATGTATAAGGGTGTGTGTGTAGAATATGCACATGACTGCAGGTCTGAAGAGGTCAAATTCCCTGGAGCTGGAGTTACATTACTTGTGAGCTGCTAGCTATGGGTTCTGAGAACTGGGCTCAGGTCCTCTGCAGGAGCATTAAATACCCCCTGCTGAGCCATCTCCAGCCCCAGTAGCTGTAATTTTAAAGTGTCCTTTCCCGAGCTACATGATATGTATGTGTGAAAATATCATAATGAAATATAATACAATGAATATATGCAAATAAGCTTAAATTCAATCGCCTTTAAAAAACATAAAGTATCCTTTTCCATAAAACTTGGATTTTTGTAAAGGCCAGCCTCTTTTAGCTACTGTTTTAGGTCACCGGGGAGACACAGGCTGGAAAGTCACACAGACAGCCACCATGAGGTGTCTCGCTTAGCTAGGCAGCTTCCCCCGTGTGATGGCAGGTGCTTCCACTGAACGTATATCACTGTTTACACCAGCAGAGTCCTCCAGGAAAGGTCTGAAGGGTTACCACGACTAAGCCGTTGCCCTGGCTCCCATGTACTTAACGCACTCATACTGAAAACACAAAGTGAGGGCGTGTGCCCAAAAAGATGTGACCTTCAAAGTTACTTTTGAAATGTGGGAGGAAGAAGAACACTCAGTTGTCTCAGACAAGCATGCAGTCTAGGACCTCCACAGCCCTCTGAATCCAATTAGCTGCTTTTGACCTTGGCAGTCGCCTCACTGGTGGTTGCTTAGAACAGAATATGGTTGAAGTGAGAGAAATAATTCTTGACGCTTTCTTCAGGCTCCCAGTTTGTACCACACTCCTCTTTCTGCCTCTGATCCTCTCTCAGGCTGACTCTTCCCTGGATTCGGTACAAGGCAGTGGTTCTCAACCTGGAGGTCACGACCCCAGGGCCCATCAGAAAACAGAGATACTCACATTACCATTGATAACAGTAGCAAAATTACAGTTATGAAGTAGCAATGAAAATAATTTTATGGTTGGAGGTTCACAACATGATGAACTGTATTAAAGGGTCTCAGCGTTAGGAAGGTTGAGAACTACGGGTGTAGGGGAAACTGCTCCCCTGCCCGCCCAGATCCTGATTAAACTTGCTGCCCACAGCAGGCACTCTTTGTAAGCATTTGCAAGTTACTAGCCTCGAGTGCACATTCAAACGCTGGGCTTTCACCTGGCGCTCCCTAAGGGCTGCTGTGGTAGCAGCAGAACGAGCAGGTGGAAGGGGAAGAAGAGCAGGCACCGAGAAAGCTCACTTGCAGGTTCCCCTGGGGCCCTCTCTGCCGGAAGAGGAAGTACTCACCCAACAGCTTAAGCCACGCCCTACTACTTCCTGTCTTGATTTCACACACAGTGAAAATCCTTGATTTCACACACAGGTCTAGGCCACACAAGCCTAGCAAAGGGGTGTGGTTTGTGTTTCTCTGACTGAACCCACCTTACCTCCGGCGATTTGCTGCAGGAGGTAGTCTGTTGTGAGGGCCCGGGGAGCAACAGGTGCAGACAAGGGTGATAGGCCATGGTGAGCTGCCACGATGGGCTGTGTGCAGGGCTCTTCTCCCGTCAGCTGCAGTTTAATCCCCCAACACCATGAAAAAAGAATGGGCATGTGGCACACACCTGTAATCTTGGTGGGTGGGGTTGAGACCAAGAGGATCATCCTGTAGGCTGACTGGACAGCCAGTCTAGCCAAATTGACAAGTTCCGGGCTCAGTGAAAGACCTGCCTCAAAAATAAAGTGAGAGTAGAGGAAGACACTTGATCTTCTGACACATGCACACCTGTACTTGCACACCTGGACATGCACACCTGCACATGTACACCTACACATGCACACCTGGACATGCACACCTACACATGCACACCTGCACATGCACACTTGCACATGTACACCTACACATGCACACCTGCACTTACACACCTGGACATGCACACCTGCACATACATACCTGAACTTGCACACCTGCACGTACACACCTGCACATGCACACATGCACTTGCACACCTGGACATGCACACCTGCACTTGCACACCTGCACATGCACACACATACACGTGCGCACATGTGTGCCAAGGAGTTATATACAGGGGATTTGACTGCTTTAGAGACTTGGAAAAAACGCTGATAGAACTTCTTTACTGACCACCATCATCTCCATCTTCTTCCTCCTTACTTATTTTATTTTTCTCCTCATTGTCTTTCTCCTTTTTCAGGCTGGGCGGCTCTCCTTCTTGCTGCCCTGAGCTTTCCTTCAGCTCCAAAATAGCCTTCGTGTGTATTTCTTCACCTCGGTTGCTTGCTTTCCCTAACCCTGCTCTTCACCCACACATCTTTCCTGGGTTCTTTGCAGCCTCACTGATGGCTCAGATGTTCACACTTGGAAGTGGGGGCAATACTCAGAACAAGGAGCTGATGCAGGCCTCCTGGGCATATCTGGATCCTTGGACTTCCATTTGGTTCCCTGTAGGAAAGAGATGAGTTTTCCTCTGTTTTGTAAAGGGTCTTGTCCGCCTTTGTCACATCTTCAAATATTCTTGTTCTTCAGCACACTGACCTTCACTTCTCTGAGTCCTTGGGCAACTCTGATTCCTGCTGTTAGATCTCCACTTGCAGTCCTCGCTTCAAGTCTGCACAAGGAATGCTGGGAAGCGATTTTGTGACGGCGTTTCTTAGGAGCTCCCATGTTTGTGCTTGCCTGTACACAGTGAAGCACAGAATTGCCCAGTGCTCACCAAGCTCTTCCATGCCCCAGCTCTGTCTCTGTGGAATACGGCATGCAGTTCCTGAATTCTAAAGAGCATCTTCCTGGGTCTGAACCTCCCTGGCTGCTGACCTTGAATCAGAGGAGCTGGGTCTGCTAGTGATGGGTATTTGAAGTGCTGTTCCTATGCTGTTGATTATTATATCAGTCTCTGGGCTAACATCCCTTTATCAGATGACAATGCAGAGTGATTGCACACTGGATAAAGTCCTCAAGTGAAAGGGAGGTCAATTTATGACAGAGGAGATTAATTGCAGTCTGTAACAGCCATTCTGGTTTTGGACTCCAACTGGATATCTCTGCATATTTCACTCATTAGTATTTTCATTTAAGCACTTACAGAAATGGCGAGAGACCTCATGTGAGAGCAAACACTGGCTACATAGCGAAGCATTGCTTGTTCTATTCCCTGCCATTACATTTTTCTAGGTAAATTGCTTCCTCATTGTGTCTTGGGCATAATAAATATTCATTGAAGGAAAGAAAGAAAGAAATTGCACATGGGAGAGGAACTTAAATGCTACGATTTCCAAACCTAACTCTTCCTATGCACTCCTAAAGGCTAATGGGAAATTGATCCATTTATCAGTGGATGGAAGACTTTCAGAGAAAGCAGAGTTACTCATCTATTTGGTGAAAGGTATGGAAACAACTTACTCTCTTGGGTCCCCAGGCTAAATGGATTCAGCACAATCTATGGAGTCATAAGAATGACATGTTTCACATCTATGCCCGGTGCTTCTGTGGGTATTTACAATAATAAAAGAGAAAAAGAAACTTCTGGCTACAGAGGAGACCACTTTCTGGTCAGGAGAGCCGGCTGTTGGAACAGCACGCATGCCCTCATCATTCAGTGCCAGGGAGGGATCCTGTCCTTCAGACTTACGTCTCTGGGTACTCATGGTCCTCTACCGCTTATAATGAACACATGTGCTGTACATTGAACAATTAGTAGTTGCCAACACTACTGATCCCCTGCCTGTGCATCTCATTCATACCACACAATCACTTTGAGAGCCAGGGGAGGAAACTGAGACTCAGAACCAGCCCCCAGAGTTACATGGCCAATCCTTACGTAACTGTCACTCACACTGGATCAGCCAGGGGTGTCTGACTCTGTAACATGTAGGTCTTACTATACATGAAGGAACTGCCCTTCTTAGAGACAGCTAGTGCTCAGAGATCACTTGGGAACACTTTTTATGGGTGTGAGCTGCACTCCTAACCAACTCTAGTTCACTTCACTAATCATCCCAGGTTGAGCACCAGTTAACCAGGGGCAGTCCCACTGCTCTAGTCTGCTGAGATTGCTCAAGCTAGCCCATCCTAAGCTGCCTCTACGCCTCACTCTCCATGGAAACCACAGGAAGGCCCTTGTGGTGTGCTCCCTCCTCTTGGAATCTGAGTTCTAACAAGCTGCTTTTCAGTTGCGGACTTCCTTGACAGACCTGAATACCAAAGCCTACATTTGGTTTTGTGTTTCATGAGCACATGTATAGTTGTGTATATTTGTATGCATGAACATGTGTGCATGTGACAGGGTCTTTGACTGGTCTGCAGCTCACTGAGTTGGCTAGGCTGTCGAGTAAGCCCCAGGGATCTCCTCTCTCCTCCTTCCCAGAGCTGGGATTAAAAGTGTGTGTCACTGTGCCCAGCTTTTAATTTTTTTAGCAGGTTCTGAGAGTCAAACTCAGGTCCCCATGCTCATCACTCACTTTATAGCTGACTCATCTTCTCAGCCCAAACCCTGTGTTTTAATACGTACACCCAAGCTCATCCTGGCACTAACTTAAAAAAAAACAACAACAAAATACAGGACCAGCGGCTGGGGAGATGGCTCAGTGGTTAAGAACACACACTGCTCTTCCAGAGGACCTGAGTTTAATTCTCATCACCCACATGGGGTGCTCTGCAGTTTTGGGGGCACCCAACACCTCTGGCCTATGCAGACACCTGCACTCATGTGCACATACCATCCCACACACATATAATTCAAAATAATAAAAGTAAAAAGTTTAAAAACAGGCTGGACTGTTCAGGGAAGTCTTCAGACGTTTTTATTGGTGTTGTAGTCTGAAGACAAGACTTCAAAAGCCCATGTTAGTGTCCCATCACTCTAACAGACACCTGAGGTACCAGATTAGAAAGAGAAAACGTTTGTGTCAGGCCAGTTTTAGAAGTGTGAATCCATAATGAACAGGCCCTATTGCTTTGGGCCTGTGGCGAGATAATGTAGTATCCTTGTGGTAAAGGCATGGGGTAACATGGAATCCTTCTCTTGGTGACCAGGGAGAGAACAGAAAAGTGACTAGGCTTCTGAAATCCCCTTCAAGGGTCTGCCACAGCAACATAAGGAGCTTTTTTCTCAAGGCCTGACATTTCCCATGAATGAGGACCAGGCTTTTAACATGTTGGCCTTTGGGAGAAACTCAGGTCCTAACCACAGTGGAACCCAATGATGAAGAGGCCAGTAACATACTCCATAGATGATGTCCAAGGGCCAGATAGCAACCATTCCTCATTTGCTACTTAGCTGTGATGGCCAAGAAGGAAACCATCAGAATGTGTAATGATATTAATTTACATAGGCAGAGGCAGGCAGATCTCTGAGTTTGAGGCCACCCTTGTCTACAGAGTGAGTTCCAGGACAGCCAGGGCTACACAGAGAAACCCTGTCTTAAAAAACAAACAAACAAAAACAAAAACAAAAAAAGAAGAAGAAGAAAAGAGAAGAGTGCTTAGGAAATGTGAAAAGAAAAGAAAAGAAGGTGCTTCGGAAAGGTGAACACCCGCCCACTGCACAGGAAGTCCCACCCCCTCTCGCTGTTGGCATGTATTTTTCATTTAGAGTGTTTTCTAGCTCCTAGATGAAATCAGCTTAAAATTATTTTATTGTTTAAGACTTTCATTCGTATACAGTGTATTTTGATCATATTCACCCCCCTTTCCCGTCCAGCTCCCCCTGGACCTCTCTTCCTTCCACGGCTCCCTCCCAACTTCATATCCTTTATTTTATAACTTGAGTCAGTTGTGCTGACCTTATTCTCCTAGCGATAGGGTCAGCCAATGGGGCGTGGACAACCCACGAGAGGCCACACCCTGGAGAAAACCAACCTTCCTCTCCCAGCAGCCTTCAGCTGCCAAGAGCTCCTCAGCTAGGGCGGCTTTAAGCTCCCGCCCCCACCCCCTGGAGCTGGAAGGTTGACAGCTTGATCCTGGGCAGGAAACCACAGTTGGGAGTTCCAGGGTACAACAGCCCTGTCATGTCCAGAAGACACTGTTTCACAGCAGTCCTCCCTGTTCCCTACGTCTCACAGTCTCTCCTTCCCTCTGAGCCTGGGACACAGGGTGATACCGATGTCCACCACTTATGCTCTGCACCTTGACCAACTGTGTTAACTGCGTTAACTGTCATCCACTCCAGAAGCTTCTCTGATGGGTGCTGAAAGCTGCATTACAGTATTTAGAAGGCCGTTTGATACCATGTCCACTTAACAAAGTAAGAGAAATGGGTTCCCCCCTGGACCCGTGACCATCTCAGCCATAGGTTCTTGGCCAGGTTTCCATTAACAGTCACAAGTTCCCTCCTGCAACATAGCCCCTAAACCTAACCAGAAACTGGTTGGTTACGCCGTACCATTCATGCCACTATTATACTGGTAGGTATATCTTGCCAGCTGTGCTAGATAGTTTTATCCCAACTTGAAACAAGCTAGAGTTACTGGAGAGGAGGGAGCCATAATTGAGAATATGCCTCAATAAGATCTGGCCGTAGGCAGGCCTGGAGGGTGTTTTCTTAATTAGTGATTGATGTGGAAAGGCCCAGTTCATTGTGGGTTCCTGGGTTCTATAAGAAAGCAGGCTGAGCAAGCCATAGGGAACAAGCCAGTAAGCAGCACCTCTCCATGGTTCTGCATCAGCTCCTGCCTCCAGGTTCCTGCCTGCGTGAGTTCTGTCTGACTTCCTTAGATGATGAACTGTGATTCGGAAGGGTAAGCTGTTGGTGTTGTTGATATGTACCCCCCTTCCCACCCCTGACCAGTAACCTACATAGTACCTTCCAGTACTATAAAAGCTAGCCAGCAGGAAGGAAACTTCTAGTTCAGTATCAGCTTGATTTCTCTGTGTCCTGTGACCAAATCTGTGATGTCTTCAGCAATTAAGCATTCCCAGAGGATGGGATCTTTTAAGTCAGGAGTAAAGTTCGCCTTGACGTATACAGCTGGCTAATTGAGCATGCTTATAACAGATAATTATGCCAAAGACTTCATTTGGAGATAGTAATTAATTACCAAAATAACTTTATTCTGCCTGTTACCTCACTGTTCCAGGCTGACACACGGTACCATGCATTTCCTAGAGGGTTTTCCCCTGACATCTTGTTTGTGAGAAGCCGCTAACAAGAGTGAGCTCAGTGCTTTAGCTCCGAGCCTACGGCTCTAATCCCTTCTTGTTTGAAGTGACTTCAGAACACAGCAGAAAAGCTAGTACGAAAATACCACCTAAGCCCTCATTTTATGTCAGACACACTTTTCAAAGGAAGCTTAGTCACCCCAGTATATGGCCAGCTTTCAATGATCTGAGTCACAGAAGGTTTAGCTGTCCATGTTGAGCCCAGTGTGTCGTTGTTAATACTTTGTGTCTAAGTAAAATTGGTGGGGGGTCTGTGAGGCCTATAGAGTGAGATATTCTACCAAAGGGCACACCTAGCCCTAAGTGTACATGTACAAGTCTTCCGATAGAGGATCGAGTTTAGCAGGCATACTATTTAACTTTTATCACCACAAAGAAATACTCGGCACTAGCTACTTAAAAGAGGTTTTTCTTGGTATATAGTTCTGGAAGTTCAAGTCCAAGATTGGGTTTGAGGCTCTAGGGTTGTGCATGGCAGTGCTGAGGGGCATGTATCAGAGGACACGTTCATACCTCAAGTCAGAATAAAAGATGGCACCTGAGGAGCTCCATAGTCTATTGCAGGGACATACCCCCAGTGACTGAAGGAGCTCCCATAATGCTCCGAGCTGCCCGGAGCTACACTTGCGACCTTTGGAGAATACTCATACAACCAGAAGCAGCTGGCCAGAGAAGTTGGGTGTGTTGCTCCACTTACCATCAAACTCCCCCTTGTTCAGAATGAGGTGGTAACTAATTCTGTGAGTACAGAGTGCCTAGGCTGTATCAGAACTCCCTGCTCTCCACATGGATCTTCTTACTCGCTGAAGCCCAGACTCATGCATATCCAACTCCCTGATTGTGTCCCCAGGTCTCTCCCAAATGGACAGCATCAGTAGATTATTCACTCAGCACTCCTCTCCGGAATGCCCTGATTTCAGTACAAAGCTTTGTCATGTAAGGTACCACTCAAGACATGCTCTTGTGAGTCATCGGCAGCTCCGCCAGCCAGTCCTCAGCTCTGCCTCGTGTATATCTCACATCTGCCCTTGCATTTGTGTCTTCACCCCATCAGGCCATCCTTCAAAGCCTCCTCACTGGGCTCCTGCGTCAATTCCGGCTCTCTCAGAGGGAGGCTTTTTTTTTGTCTCAGACAGATCATGTCTGTCAAGAAGATTCTTTATTAAGAGACAAATTGTTCAAAACACACATTACAATGAATTTGTCTTTGTCATTTGTTTCAATCAGAAGTGAAAGAGAAAGACTTGATACTTTGTTGGGAAAAGAAGAAATCAGCTGACCCAGCGATTATACCAGGAGACCCAGGACAGTTTTTGTACCAGCCAGTCTGTGTGTTACTTTGGGTTGATACTTTGGGTGGTGGTGTCCTTTGAAGTCAATGTATCCTTTAGAAGCTTCGGTTGTTACTTCTTTTGTTGAGCATTTCCAGAGACTGAACTCAGGCCTCTTGCTTGCTAGGTAAGGACTCTTCCACTGAGGTACAGCCCCAGACCCTTCTCTTCACCTTTTAGTTTGAGACAGTCTCCCCAAGTTGTCTAGGTTGTCATTGACTTGCCATAAAGCCAAAACAGGCTTTGACTTATGTTATTCCGGCCTTGGCACCCTTAACAGCATGGACCTTAATTTAAAAGTTTTTATAAACTAGACAGGACATCTTCATTAATCTGGTCCAGTGAGGCTGTCACCTTGGTGTAGGTTAGGAGTGACTTAATCCTGGTGTGGTTAGGAGTGACATCACCTGGTGTGGTTAGGAGTGACATCACCTGGTGTGGTTAGGAGTGACTTCATCTCGGTGTGGGTTAGGAGTGACTTCATCCCGGTGTGGGTAGGAACGCTGTTGTTATTATGTACAGTGGGGTGTGGATTAGGAGTGATAATGTAAGTGTGTACACTGGTGTCTTGGGAGTGAGCTATAAAGAGCTCTCTCTCCCAGGGCCTTATCTCTTGAGAAGTGTTTTATCCAGACAGTCACACAGAGTCAAGGTGGCGTGTGGTCCACTGGACTGAGTTTGTTTCTTCTTTCCCCCTCGTATGGTTTCTTGATAACTCGGGCATTGAAATGCTTCTCATAAGGCCATAACTTTATGCAGTATGATGATGCCAGCTGTAACTCAGCAGTTCCTGAGTGAACCTGACTTCAGGTTAGCCCACCAAGTACCAGGCCAGGATGTTTGCCAGACTACATCAACACCCTGAGACCACCAAGGGGACAGGCGACATGAAGAGATTTTAGTCATACATCTGATGTCTGTAAACTTCAGTTGAGTCAGGGTTTAGACAGAATTGGCTTCAGGTTTCTGAGAAGTAACCTAGGCAACGGAGATCACAAGACACACGTCAGGGTTATCTGAGTGGGAGGCTAATGGTGTATTGCTCAGCCGCGTGACCTTCACCATGAGTGATTTTTGAGTTAACAGAGAGAAGAGGAAGTGAGTTTGCTTTTGTGCTCCCCTCCTCCCAGCAACATTTCCCATTGTCTTTTCCATTCACGCATCCATCTCCTAGCCCACTAGTTCTAGCTTGATTAGGCTTAAGCCTGCACACCCATCCCCGCATTTGTAAACATTCCGGTCTTAAGGCCCAGTCTGATGATTCATGACAACACTGTGGGAAGCGTGCTTTTCCTGGGTACCAAATCCAGGCCTGGAGTTTGTGCCTCTTGTCTTCCAGGATGGCCCTGCCTGTCTCACTGGATGACTGAGACCTGGGTCTCTGACTCCAGCAGAATTTGAGTAACTGTTCCAATGGCCTGATGAAAATCATAGTCTTGCAGTTTTCCTATTCCATAGGAGTGTGTGGTTTACAGGGATCTGCAGCCATATGTCTCTCTTTTGCTTAAGATTTTTGTGAACTTTCTCTTACAATAAAGTGCCCTGTCCTTACACCAAGGCCCCAGGGCAGTTGCCCTCTCCATTCTAGGATCACTCTGTACCACACCTCACCCTCCAGGCTCCCTGCCTCCCTTCTCCTCATCACCTAACTCTTACAAAATTGCCCTCACCTCTCCCTTCTACCTCGGTGCTTGTTCCTAGCCAATTTCATAGCTAACCCTTCAGGTTTCAAATGTCAGTTTGAACTATCAGCATCAGCTAAAGATGTGTTCAGCTGAGTAACAAAAACCCAGGGTAGCTGTAGTATTAAGGAAAGAAAAGTTGGTTTTTCTTAATTGAGACATTTTTTAAAATGCCTTACTTCAGTTAGTATTTTTTTAAAAACTGACATTTGAAATTTTTATTTAGTGTGATGAGGTCAAGAGGGAGTGGGGAATGCCACAGTGCAAATGTCTGTCTGTCTGTCCTTCTACCATGTGGGGTTCCAGACATCGGACTCAGGTCATCAAGTTTGGCAGCAAGTGCTCTACCTACTGAACCATCCAGCCAGCCTTACGTGCACATCTTGACAGGCAGCCTTTTGACTTTGCTTCTGCTTCGATGTCATCGAGGACCCAGCCCTTCAGAGCTTTCTGCTTTATTACACGCTGTTTATCCTTAGTTTAGCTCTTGGTCTCAAAAAGATGGGTCATTCATTTTGTTTGAGGCAAGGAGAATGGGCAAAGGACAAGAGTCTTTTTCCCACCAAGTAAGGTCTGAAGTCTCCCTACTCACCAGCAGACTGACCTAGATTCTCACCGGATGCCATGTTTGCTCTAAGCCACTTATTCACCAAGAGGAATTGGATTCTGTATTTGATCTTCCATCCATCCATCCATCCATCCATCCATCCATCCATCCATCCATTCATCATCCATCCATCATCCATCCATCCATCATCCATCCATCCATCCATCCATCCATCCTTTGCTTCTTCCTCCCCTTCCTTCCTCTCTTCTCTGTCTCCCCCCACTCCTTGCTGTGAGAAGAAGCAGCTTACAGGAGAAGAGGTTTACATTGGTCTTTGGGTCACTGTTTGAAGGACTAAAGTCCATCATGGCAGGGCCTGAATGGTTGCTAGTCACCCTGCAAACGAGACACATGAGGCAGCTGCTTGCTTACAACTGGGCATGAGAAGAAAGAGTGCTGATACTCCGCTGCCTTTTCCTAGTCCTGTAGATGTAACCGTCTTTTTAAATAAGAAACACAGAGCCAATTGCAGAGTTAAAAAGCCCAAGAGGTCAGAGTAATAGCTAAGAACTAAAAACCTTACCCTTCACTGCCGCTGCTGTCCTCCTCAGCCAGAAAACTACTTCCTGTGTGTCTGTCTTCTTATAGACTTTCTGTTCTGCCTTCTCATTGGTTGTAAACCCAACCACATGACCTCCTCGTCACTGCCCATCTATACAGACCTCCAGATCTTCTATGGTTGGTATTGAGATTAAAGGCGTGTGTCTCCATGCTGGCTGTATCCTTGAACACACAGAGATCTGCCTGTCATGTGATTGGGATTAAGGGCATGTGCTACCACTGCCAGACTTCTGCTATGGCTTGCTATTAGCTCTGATCCCCAGGCAACTTTATTTATTAACATGAAAATAAAATCACATTTCAGTACAAATAAAATATCACCATATAGTCCCTCTTCATTCAGTCTTGGATCTTGGCCCAGGGTTGAGGGTGGTGCCATCCTCACTCAGGGTGACTCCTCCTCCATGGTTAAGTTTCCTCCTTCACAGACACATTCAAGCGTGTGTCTCATTCGGCCTAAGCATGTCTTAATCCAGTCAAGAGGACCAGTCACAGTTCACCCTGGGGCATGGTAGGGTCTACCTCATCATGGCCATGTGCGTCCTGAACACACAACCTCGGTTTGGAAGGGATGGGACTGAGAGTGGAGGAGATGGACCATCTTTGAAGTCTTCATAGTAAGTGGGGTTTGGGTTGAGCCCCAGTATCTAACCTCTATGCCCCAGTGGGACTTAGGCCAAGACCTACAGTTTTCCATGGATATAAGTAATCAGTGCCTTCCTGCTTTACATCCTCTTGGCCACCCGCTTTGAAAAGTGCAGGAACAGGGAAGAACCCATGCCATCTCGTCTTCTTTGTGTGGATTCCACGCAGGACTTTTGATGTCTCAGCCACACCAGAGCCCGCCCGCCTGCTGCAGCAGCCTTTGCCTTTCAGAAGACTCCTCTCAATGAACCAAGTGGGTGGGAGCTGATGGAAATTCTCTGGCCTCTGGGCTTCAGGGGCTGGTGTTCCCAGTGGAATAGGTCAGAGAGCTGGTTCAGTAATTAAGAGCATATGCTTCTCTTCTAAAACACCCAAGTTCGATTCCCAGCACCCACTTTGGGGATGCAAAACTGCTCATAACTTTAGCACCAACTAGTGGGCTTGTGACTTTAGCACCAACCACTGGCCTCCATTGGTACCTGCACTCATGTGCATTTTCCCACACACAGACATATACACATAATTTAAGATAATAAAAATCAATCTTTATAAAAAGAACTCTAGTGGAAGACTCCCTCCATACCGATTTCCCAGTGTCTCTTATTTTAGGCTGAGTAGCGACTCACCCCACAAAGATGTCCATACCCTAATCCTTGTGAATATGGACTTTCAATATGGCAAAGGAGATTTCACAGATTGAATTAGCATCGTAAATTGGGGAACACATCCTGGGTATCCAGATGGGTCCAATCTTTTTGTTTAGGCCCTTAAATAGAGGATTTTTTTTTCTGCCCATGAACAAAAACAGCCACAGTGACAGAAGAGGGGGGGATAGATGTGGTGTTTGTTGGCTCTGAAGGGGAAAGGAGGGGCCCAGAGCCAAGGAATGTCAGTAGATTTTCCACCTTGAGAAAGGACTAGCAAGAGTTGTGTCCTCGAGCCTGGTGAGGACTTGACTCAGCTCAGTAGACCTGTGCTGGGTTCTGGGTGACAGTATGTGAGAGGGTGACCCCGCTGTCATGGGGGGGTCTCCTCCCCCCCAGTCCTTGTGCAGTTACTACAGCAGCAAGTGATCACTAACAGCCAGTACTAGTCAGTGCCTCAGCAGGGGGCCCTTCCTCCCACATTCTCTCCTCTACCTCCTAATGCGTCCCTTGTGGACTTAGCCCCATCCCTTTGAACAAGAGTTTGTGTGTTCAGGAAGCACTTGGCCATGAGGGCGCCATTATCAGGACTATAAGATACACAAGCCCTTTTCTCAGGGCCTCATAGGATGCTCAAGTCCAGGTCACAGACTATCTTTTTACTAGTCTCCATGCTTCTTAGATTCCTCCCACTCCCGATACCCAGCCTTCAACCAGTGTGGAATTCATTCAGGGAAGAGCTAAGATTCTTACTCCAAGCTTCTGGCAGGGTTACAAATTGTTGAAAACCTATACCTTCCTCAAGTGAGTAATTAAATGTTCTTTGGTTTCTGACAACTTAAATATTATGTGATCATTTCAAATTACATTATTAATTACTATTTCTAAATGGCACTCTGATTTATGCTATTGGAAGCAATTCAGTGCTTTAAAGAAAAACGCAAGGCCAGGGATGTAGCTCCATTGGTAGAAGGCATGTGTGCCAAACCACAAAGCCCTGGGTTTGGTCCCCAGCACTGCACAGCCCAGGCTCCTGGTGGCTCACACCTGTAATCTCAGCACTAGGGAGGTAGAGGCAGGAGGATCAGGACTTCAAGGTTATCCTTGGCTACGTAGTTTGAGGCCATCTTGAACTACATGAGATACTGTTTTAGACAAACAGGCAGGAAGGGAACAAGAGTGAATAGAATACAGCCCAACTGTTTTCATTGAGCTTTTGAGAATGTTTTAGCCTGCACCGCCTGATGATGACATAGATGTTGCTAATGAGATTTGTTAGTGAGCAGCAGCATTACAGAGAGCAGGCAATCAGCAGAGGAGCCCCGTGGGTTCCACAGAAGACACACACATCTCCCACACAATAGAGCATGTTAGTATGTCCTTAAAGGTACCCTCACCCCCTGTTGCCTACTTCCTACTCAGCATGGGTCCTGAGAGGGGTGGGTATCAAGCAAGAGTCTCATGCTTTGTAACTGAGCTCCTAGCTCCTTTGGACTGCTTTGTAACATTCTTTCCCCATAACTGCTTGTTAGTCTGCTGAAGGCCTGACAGATGCAGCTGGAGGTCTCACAGTGACTAGTAAGGAAAGGCTTTTGGAACCCACGGGGGTTAGGACACTGAGGTGGCTCAGAAACTCTGGTATATATAAATTAGCCTTAAGCAGAGGTTGCTATAAATAGCAGGCCAGGCAGTACCTAACCAGGCTCCATGCCAATACTTCTGTAATGCTGTCACCCATTGGTTCCCTCAGCAGGCAGGGGACAGCTGTGTGCAGCCCTCACTCTGACAGAGATGCTCCCAGTGGAAGGCAGAAAGAGCCCGCATGCTGGCAGGGCTCTGAGATGGCCTTCAGCAGCACTCTGCCCTCCCACAGCTCAAGTTCACTCTGTTTGGGGAGGCTTGTAGTCTAAAAGCAAAGGCGAGCTGGTGTAGCTCAAGGTTAGAGCAATTACCTAGCACGTGGGAGGTCCTAGGTTCAGTTCCCAGCATCACAAAAAAGGAAGGAAGAAAGGAAATTACAGAAATGGAAGGCAGTCTATATTTTGGGCTGGTGACATGCTCAGTAAATAAAGGTGTTTGCTGCCTCACCTAATGGCCTTAGTTCACTCTCTGGACCCTCATGCTGGAAGATCAGAACCAGTTCCCACAAGTTGTTCTCTGACCTCCACGTGGTACCAGGACATGAGAGAGCATGTGTGTGTTTTCGTGTCGAGGCCAAAGATTAACTTTTGGTTTCATTTCTGAGACAATATTCACCTTGTGTTTTGAGGCAAGACTTCTCACTGGCTTGGAACCACTAATGAGGCTACCCTGACTAGCCAGGCAGCCCCAGGCGTCTGTCTGTGCCTCCCCAGGGCTGGGAATACAAATGCATGTCCCCATGCCTGACTTTTCCCCCCATGGATTCTGGGATTGTATTCTGGTCCTCAGGCTTGCGAGGCAGTCTCTTTATTCACTGAGCCATCTCCCCACCTCTGCTCTGACGTTTGTGATGGTGTCTGGTGTGTAGCCCAGGCTGCCCTCAAGCCTGTGAACCTCCTCCTTCAGTCTCCCAGGTGCTGGGATTACAGGCTGGCGCCACCCACCCAGCCTTTTCATTCTTCTTCTGTTTGCCCTACTGTGCCTTCTGTATACACTGGAACATACACTTCATATTAACATACTTTGTTTGTTGGCTTTGTTCTCTCTTATACTAATAGTGCCTAGCTGTGAGATAGGCACTAAATTAAAAAATTATGCATAAATAAAGGAATCCCATGCCTTTTGAAACAATCACAGTTAAGTGAAATGCAAGATCTTAATTAAACTCTGGCTGTGTGAAGCCTTCTGTCCTCAGAACTCTGACCAGCACTTTTCAGAGCACACCTGAGGACATAGAAGGCCTGGCAGTTAGGTTGTTCTGTCCAGACAGCTAGGAAGAGAGATTAGGGGACCAGTTGTCAGTGACGGTAAGGATACATGACTTTTGCTTTAACACAGGGAGAAAAAAGGAAGAGAAGGAAGAGGGGGAGGAGGAGGAGGAAGAGGGAGGGAGAGGAGGAGGAAGAGGAGGAGGAAGAGAAGAGAAGAAGAAGAAGAAGAAGAAGAAGAAGAAGAAGAAGAAGAAGAAACAAGGCTAAAATAGAAGCATCTATGAGAATTTTCATGGTAGATGTTCCAAAATGAAAATATTACAGAGTAAGTTTTCCGGTACAGATTGTTTGGACACTGTTCCTCATGGTACAGGGCAAGCGCTTTCAAAGACGTTAGCCTGCTGTGTTGGGTGACTACTAACTCCTCTTTGAAGGAGTGGTGATAGTGATGTGTGATCAAGGTGGCTTTGGTGCTGTCCTTACTCAGTTCTGTGGTTGGTTCCTTATCTAAGTCAATGCTTGTTCACACCTCCCCAGGAGTACTGTCACAGAACACAGCAGGGCAGGATAATTGGGTATCTGTGTGCTCACATGGGTACTGGCCAAAAAGTAAAACCTAAAATTATGTAACTTCTACAAGAAAACATTTCTAAAAGTTGAGGTTGGGTTAGACAAAGGTTGCGTAGCCTTGGCACCAAAATTATTCAGAAAATAACAAACCAACTGGCTGAATATCATCATAATTATTCCCATTGAGGAGAAGGCAGGTACTGGCTGGAAGAAAGGAGTTGTAAAATGTTAGTCTGGTGGGACTGTAAGCAGAATATGCAACAGCTCTCAAAACTATAAGGATCCAATGAAAACATTAGTCAGGACTGCAGAGCTAGCTCAGTGGTTAAGAGAACTTGCTGTTCTTGCAGAAGACCTAAGTTCAGTTTCCAGCATGGACATCTGGTGTCTTACAGCCACCTTTAACTTCAGCTCCAGGTGATCCAATGCCCTCTTCTGGCCTCCTCAGATACACACACACACACACACACACACACACACACACACACACACACACAGAGTTAATCTTAATAAGTTTTACATGCCAGTTCTGTACATGAAAATGTGCTCAACATTATTATCCTACAGAAATCCAAATTGAAACCACAAGGTGGTACCACTGTCCACATACCGGGATGACTAGAGTAGACGCTGGCCACGCCAGAAGTTGATGCATTTGGATGTCTAGCTAATCCAGCATGGTATTGACCTAGAAATCTCAGTGCTGCTGTTGGGGACGGAAAGTGATACATTTTGGAATATGATTGACAGGATCTTTGGAAGTTAAGCATGTACCTATCCTGCAATCTAGCCACCTTGCTTGTAGGTATTTAACCATAAGGAAAGGAAGTATATGTCTGTAGCTACAAATGCTTAAATATCCACAGCAGATTTATCTGTAAAAAGAAAAACTGGACAACACCCACAGATATGTGACTGTATTGTAGTGTATCCTTTTAATGGAGTGCTAGTTAGCAATAAGGAATGAGCTATCAATACTTGTACCAGTTTGGATGTCCATGCTGAAAGAAAGCCATACAAAGACTATAAGGAATCCATCTTGTACGAGCCCATTTATACGGAATTCTAATTACAGTGACAGCAGTTGTGTGGCATCTGGGGATAGGTTGGGGCATGGGGAGATGGGAGAGAGGGGTCACAAAGCAGCTTGTGGAGACTTTTGAGGTGATGAGTATGTTCCCTGTCTTAATGATGGTGATTCTTTACCTGACATACTCAAAACTTATCAACTAGTTCCTTTTCAGTTTGTGTGGTGTGCTCCATGTCAGTGTAGGATGAGCTAGGGGGAATCTTCCAAGAGCCCAAGGGATGGATGAGGTTAGCCGTGAAGGGGTTCCTTTTCCATGACGCTCTAGAGCTGTAGTTCTCAACCTTCCTAATGCTGTGACCCTTTAATACAGTTCCTCATATTGTGGTGCCCCCCAACCATAAAACTATTTTCATTGCTACTTTACAACTGTAATTTTGCTACTGTTATGAATTGTAATGTAAATATCTGTGTTTTCCAACCGTCTTAGGCAACCCCTGTGAAAGGGTCATTTGACCCCCAAAGGGGTCGTGACCCACAGGTTAAGAGCCACTTTTTAGAACCAAGCCTCTGTGTGTATGATTGATGTCGCATACTAAGCATGAATAGGTCACTATATAATTTTCTCCACGTTTGACTCAGGAATTGATTGCAAAAATCGTAGAGGGCAGAGTGATTGTGTAGTTAACTTGGCTGACTAAGGTCTCAGTGAGTGGAAGAGAGTGTATTTGAAAGTTCTGTTGTACAGCTGAGATACTGTCCATCCATTAAGCAAATGCAGATGGTCCCATCCACAGTGTTTCTATTTTTCCCCTTTGTGTGTAGGCATATGTTTGTGTGTTTGCGTGCACATGTATGTGTATGTACATGTTTGCATGTGTACACCTGTATGTGTGTACATGAGAGTGGGTGACATTCCTTCAGTGCTGCCCAAGTTATTTTTTTTTTTTTTGAGACAGCATCTCTCACTGGCCTGAACTCACCTGGTCAGTGGGCCTCAGGGATCTGCCTGCCTCCTCCACAGTGCTGAAATTACAAGTGCCCTCTGCCACACACAGCTTTGTCATGTGAGTCCTTGTACTTGCAAATGTTGTGTGACAAAACTTCCTAGGGAGCTGCACCACATACGTCTGTCACCCTAGATAGGAAGCTTATGGCAGACCAAAGCACAGATACACCTAAGTCCAGCTTGGTGAGCCATGAGTTTTCGTGAGGCTACTTCCAGGAGTGTGGGTGAGGGGTCCCTTAGAGGAGCAGAAATGACAGAGACAGCTGCATGGCCGAAGCCTACCCCAGCACAGTGACAGCTCACAACACTAGGAGCCTGGAGCGCACTGCCCAGCCTGCAGGCAGCTCAGCGTATTGGAGAGTGTCTTTTCCAGGTGCCTCAGTTTCTAAACCCCTTCCAGGCGGCTCAGTGGGTTTCTGCTTCTTCCAGGCAGCTGGTTTCGTCTCAGAGTTTTCTTTACAGCTTGGCTCTGCTCTTCTGAGAGGGACCCTCAACTTTTATTGTTTAGTCTGGCAGGGAGGGGCCTAGGGAATCTACTCAGTTTCAGGGACTTCCTAGAGCTATTTCGAGTTGGTTTCCTTCCGCTTAAGGAGCTTCTTGTAGGATGGAATGTTTTAATCTAGGAGGACACTGTCACACAACAGAAAGACAAGCACTCCACCAGCTGATCCACCTCCCAGCCCCATAGTGTTTCCATTTCACAGTGGTGCAGAAGCTGTACGTGGTCAGTGGGAGCCATACTCCACATTTTGCATTTTGATTTCTCACCCTGGGCAAGATATGTGCCGTTGGATACTGTTGTGAGACTAGGGTGTGGCCACAAGCCATCTCTCCCTCCCAGTCAGCACACGATCACAGGGAACCAAGCCTGACTCTGCAGTGTGTTGTGTAGCTAACCTGTTAGGTGTGGAGAATGAACTTTTTACCTGGTGGTATTGTCTTCACCCAGTCTTAAAATGGGGACCATCTTTAGTCAATCATTTCTATGATGTCCTAGGTGTGTACAGTAGTGATCAAACCAGACACATGGTGTGGTCTCCTCCCTCCAAAGCGTGTGGAGAAAGGAGATTCAAAAGTAAGTGTACAATTACACATTACAATAAGTTGAAAGGATTATGGATGCAAAGTGGCAGAGAAAGCTGCCGGGTAATTTCAGTTCTCGCCAGAAACAAAAAGAGGCGTTGCTCCAGTGCCCTCTAATTGGAGCTGCTTTTGTGTCTGTGCGTTAGTAGTAATTATGTGCGCTTGACACTGTCAGGCTCCAAGTGTGGCATCTTGCCTAACAAGCAAGGCCTGCTCCTCTCTCTCCAGAGCTCCCGAGTCACTGGCACCTGACCAGAGCCTGCTGCCAGCCCCTTCAGGTGGAGGCTGCGCTCCTGGACACACAAGTGACAGCTGTGGAGTCTGACCTCACACACGTGGAGCCTAGCCACAGTTGTGAATGCAGGTTCAATCCAAGCAAAACTGCAGAGGAGAAAAGAGGGTTCTGTTTCAGAATTCTATGCTCATTTCCTGGCTCGCTCCCTGCCCCTGTGGCCTGCTGGCCCTTCCACAGCTGTGTTTGCTGTGTCTCTGGGAAGAACAGTCTTGCCACTAGCTGAAAAAGGCCAGTTTTGTGATTCTCCCTGAGATATCTCCAACTGCTTTTGTGGCAAATGGCTTATCCAGAGGAATCGGCGTTCTCCCATTTGAGGTGTCTGTCGTGGTATTGGTGCATGGGTTTTTGTATGTTAAAATTCTAAACTGAATTAAAAGAGATAAAAAAGCTTTGGGATGTAAAATGGACAAGAAATATAATGAAAATGAATGCATTCAGACTAATGATAGATGCGGGAGTCACTGTCCTTAGTTATGTGCCTTCTGCTGAGCCCACCAGCATTCCATATGTAACTCCAAACCCATGATCACACAGACAGCCTGACTAACCTTGAGGGGCCACAAAACAAAACAAAACAAATAAATGCAAATGTGCCAGAGAGGGGTGTGTGTGTGTGTGTGTGTGTGTGTGTGTGCTGGTAAGGATATAGGAGATGAGATGGTCAGTACACAGACTGTACATATGTGGAATTATTTTTAAAAAATTAATAAAATAAAAAGGCATATTTTCATTATGAATTTCCATAAATCATGAAAATATTTTTGTCTGTGCCATTTGTTAAAAGCTCATCTAAAAATTTTAACATAAATATGACATGTCAAAAGATTCCCAAGGAGGATAGAGTACAAATATATACATTAATGTCACATTAATCTAAAGTATCTACTGTAATATGACATGCTCACAGAAAACTCCCGTGTAGCCGGAAGTTTCCCAGTCCTGCCCAGCCCTGCGGTCTCACAGCTACTTATAAAATCATCGCTCAGAGGCTTATATTAAATACAAACTGTACGGCCATTCCTATAAATCTACATGTTGCCATGTGGTCGTGGTGTTACCGGTCTGCTGGCACCTTGTTGCTCCTTGGGCGGCGGCTGGCCTCTCTCTCAACTCCGCCATTCTCTCTGTAACTCTTGCTTGGATTTCCCCCCGGCTGTAAGCTTTCTTGCCATAGGCCAAAACAGCTTTATTTGTTATCCAACCGGAGCCATGCACACTCACAGAAAGACCTCCCACAGCACTCCTGCGGCATCTACAACAAGTGTGAAAAAGGCTAGTGCTCCAGACACAGCACTTCTCTGCACATGCGGTGCAGGGGTAGCAGCTACACCAGGGTGCTGCCGCCACTCAGCCGTGTGCCCAGTTAACAGCCGTCTTCTTACGCCAGATAATTTAGTAGTGTCGCTTTGTGGACATTGAACTTGTAGTTGTTTGAGATGTACAAAAACGATAAAAAGTAGTTACCATGAATTTCTGTTAGAACTTGTGTAAAGCAGAGAGTGTAACCCTCCAGCTGTGAGGGTTAGAGTGTTACCCTCTGCTTTCCTTGAGCTGCTGTGAGTGAAGTAGTAGATCAAAGTCCACTTCCCATAAATATTTGAAGAATGTCACAATTAGCAATGATATTCTGGGCAATTATTATATTGCATACCATAATCAAAGCCAAAAATCCTCTAAAATTAAGATGACAACCAGTTGACTTCTCTTGAGAAACAGCTTGAAAAAAACAGACTCCATTTGCTGTGATGTTTTGAAAGGTCCTGTGACATCATTGACTGTCAAATAGAAAGCTCCATATCAGTCAGAAACAAACGGCTAAAATTAACACGACTTTTCTATCTGAGACTTGCTGGGGAAGTGTCCCTTAAATATACTTATTTACATTTATATATCTATATATCTATGTATGTGTGTACATGTCTACATGAGCATATGTTCACATATATGTGTGGTTGTACATGTGGAGGAGGAGATCTCTGACCCTTCAGAGCTGGAGTTCCAGGTGTTTGCAGGATGCCTGACTTCTTGGATGAGTGCTGAGATCTGAGTCCAGTCTTTGTGATTGTTCAGCAGGGCCTCGACTGCTGGACCATTATCCTGCCCCCATGCAAACATTCATGCTATTGGGCCTGTGAATCTCTAAAAGGTTCTGAGTTGTAGGAAGAAAATAGAAAGAGATAAACGAAGTTTAAGAACTGGAAAAGAATCTGTCCATGCAAAAGTTTTCACGATCAGTCCTTAAATACTTTGGCATAAGGTACAGAAAGAAATGTAAATAAATATATTTTTTCTCAATAAACACCACTTCGATTTTGTTCCTCAGCACCCCTT
This sequence comes from Peromyscus aztecus, assembly GCA_902168405.1. Classification (NCBI taxonomy): domain Eukaryota; kingdom Metazoa; phylum Chordata; class Mammalia; order Rodentia; family Cricetidae; genus Peromyscus; species Peromyscus aztecus. The sequence continues at coordinate 61,893 of CABHPQ010166613.1, forward strand.
GTTTGAGGTAAGATAGTTGCCTACTGCAATAACCAAAGGTCACCAGACTCTGTCTCTAAAATCAATGGTTTGGCAGATGTTTTGAAAGCACTTGGGAAATCTGTTATGAACTTTAAACAAAAAAAAAAGATTTTTATATTTGTCTAGGAATTTGGAGAAACAAGGAGAAATTAAACCCAGGACTTTCCTTGCCTGACTTAACATCACATGCTTCTGGGCATCACACCGCCCACCCATCGCCAGGGCTCATGCCCACACACTGATTAAAGAAAATATCATCGCTTGGTCCAGGCTTTCAAAGGCCTCTCGCTGTGCAGCCAGCATCGGCACTCGGTCAGCCGTGCTGTGCTTTGGATGGCTGTGGTGCTCACAGAAGCTCTGAAAGGCCTTTGAGGGTGGACCTCGGCCTTGGCCACACTGAGTCATCGCTGGAGAGCTTGGCAAACGCTGACATCCGCACTCCATCCTCAGGAATTCATTATCTGGTGCTGCCTGAATGTTAGGGACTGCAGAGTCTGGGACATTCCAGCATTTTCTCGGGACACTGGTTCTAGTGCCCTGTGTAGATTTATATAATCACCTCTGCAATTAAGATCCAGAGTAGCTCCGCCAACCGAAAGTCCCTGCGCCTTCATGACACGTCAGCCATGCCCCTTCCCCCTGCCTCCGTAACCCGCGTGGCTCGAATGCACAGTGTCCCCCACAGGTGTTCAGATGTTTGCGCCCTCAGTCCCTAGGTGGTGGTACTGTTTGGGGAAGCTGTGCAACCTTTGGGAGACAGAGCCTTGCTCGAGGAAGTGTGTCACTGGAGTGGGCTTTGGGCGTGTGTAGTTTTGCCTCACTTCCTGCTTTCTCTCGGCTTCCTGCTTCTGTTTGAAGATGCAAGCTCTCGGCTTCCTGTTTCTGCTGCCATGTCTGTCACTTGCGGCCACGCCTCCCTGCCAAGATGGAGTCTTATCCCTCGGATTAGCCAAAATAAACCCTTCCTTCCATATGTCGCTTTTGGTCAGGGTGTTTCCTTACAGCAGCAGAACAGTAACTAAGACAGCCTGCCTGCACATGTGAATCTGTTCTAGCTTGGCATTTCCAAAGTGTTCTAGAAATGGAGTCATACAGTGGATGCCCTTTTCAGGTTGACTTCTCATCAGCATAACACACGAAGCCCACTACATTGTTGTCACGGTCAATAGTTCATTACGTCTTACTGCCACACTACAAATAAAATCCCGTGATTACGGACACAGAGATTTTCTTGTTGAATGGAATATCAAGTGTCTGCCTAGCTCTTAAAGAAACTGCCAAACAGTTTTCAAGAGTGGCTGTGCCATTTTGCATCAGTACTGGCTATCTATGGGGTGTTAACTTTCTCCATACTCTTGCCAGATTTGGTGCTGAGGTGATGTGTGTGTGTGTGTGTGTGTGTGTGTGTGTGTGTGTGTGTGTGTATGTGTGTACATACCTGAATGTAAAATGCTCAGCCCCAAGTCTCAGGCCCCTGAATCAGAGTTCTCAAGGACAAGATTTGCCTAGGAACCCACATCTGTAGACCAGGTGCTTTCATGTTCTCTAACATGTGAGAGCTACTTCATTTCAGAAAGACCAGAGCTTCAACTCTGTATTTCAGGCCATAGGTGAGAGTTCTTTAGGAAGAACTTGGATTTCAGACAAATGGCCTTGAACCACTTTAGGGCAGTGTGGTGGTTTGAAGGAAAATTGCCCCCAAAGGGAGTGGCAGTATAGGAGGTGTGACTCTGTTAGAGTAGGTGTGGCCTTGTTGGAGGAAGTGTGTCACTGTGGAGGTGGGCTTTAAGGTTTCATATGCTCAAGCCATGCTGTGTCTCAGACAACTTCCTGTTGCCTGAAGGATCAAGGTATAGCTCCTTCTCCACTCTCAGCACCTTCTCCAGCACTATGTCTGATTACAAGCTGCCATGTCCCACCATGATAATTGACTAAACCTCTGAAACAGTAAGTCACCCAATTAAATGTTTTCCTTTGTAAGAGTTGCCATTGTCATGGTGTCTCTTCACAGCAATAGAAACCCTAATTAACACGCTCTGCTTCAGGGATGTGGGGAGCAGAGGCTGGATATGACAGGGTGCCACAGGGTTTTGTGCTTAACTCCCAGAGTGTCTTAGCTTGGATTGCTATTGCTATAATGAAACACTATGATCAAAGAAACTTGGGAGGAAAGGGTTTATTTGGTTTACACTTCCATATCACTGTTCATCATCAAAGGAAGTCAGGACAGGGACTCAAACAGGCCAGGAATTGGGAGGCAGGAGCTGATACAGAGACCATGGAGGGATGCTGCTTACTCGCTTGCTCCTCATGGTTTGTTTGCTCAGCCTGATTTCTTATAGAATCCAGCCCAGGGATGGCACCACCCACAATGGGCTAGGCCCTCCTCCATCAATCAGTATTTTAAAAAATGCTCTACAGGCTTGTGTACCACCCAGGCTTATAGAGGCATTTCCTCAACTGGGGTTCCCTCCTCTCATAACTCCAGCCTGTGACAAGATAATATCGTTAGCCAGCACCAGAGCAAGGCTTACAGAGAACCACGACTGTGTGCTACAACAATTTGAAATAGTTAATAATGTTGATAGTAGTGATCATTTCGGAATCACTAATCAAGCCCTAGGCTTTTCTGTATCTAGATTCTCTTAATATTTGTAATGTAGAGAGCAGAGATCATTATACTCTCTACTTTATAGATGAGGAAACCTAGGTTCCGAGGGGCCCTGTTCATTGATATTCTCTGGACCACAGACCTAGTCATCGACAGAACTGTTTTTCCTCCTGAACTCCTCTGCTATTGTCCTTCCACGTTCGGTGCTTCATTATTTACTTACATGTTTTTAGAAGCTCAGGGACCTCCTGTCAAAACAGAAGAAGAGGAGGAAGGGGGAAAGAAGCAGCTGCCTTAGTGTTAACTGGAGATGTGACTCGGTGGTAGAGCATTACCCAGCATGTGACAGGCCCTGTGTTTCATCCCAAGGCCTGCAAAAGACATGCATGGATGGATGGATGGGTGGATGGATGGATGGATAATAGATATGATGAGTGGATGATAGATGTTAGATATAAATGGATGATGGATGGAAGATAGATAGATAGATAGATAGATAGATAGATAGATAGATAGAAATGTGTGTGCATATCTGTGAGTAGTTTAAGCATCTGTTGGCATTTGTGTGATTGGTCTCTATCCTGTACTGAAGTCGTATTTTGAATTATTTCTCTGGTGTAGTTCTGGCATCTGAGCTGTACATATCTCCCTGGTTTTGTAGGGAAGGAGCATAGCTTTTTGAAATGGTAAGCTACTTATAGTGTTAAGACTGATTACTATCTCGATCCTTTAGGGAGTAATTATGGGGAAGTAAGCCACACCCTTTGAGTACGTGTTGGCCTGTGACCATCTCCACAGCTGCCTTCACATGCTCACCGATGTGAAATACCTTTTGTTTCCTGCCTCCTTCCTGAATTATCTTGGATGTTTGCCTTGATTTGCTGAGGGCTTTGAGACATAATTGGCATTTTCATGGCACACCCTTCCCCACTGGTTCTGCGCCATTTTCTGTGTTTGCCCCACAGGTAAGTTGAGAGCCGTGGGCACCTGGGTCTGATGAAATGGTTTCCTTTCTTTCCTACCCGCATTCTAAGCTGAAGCCTCTCTCTGAGGCTCCTAGGTTTCCAGGACTAGAGTGGGGAACTCCTCTGGAAGTTGGTGAGGTATCCATGGGAGGCAGAACCAGAGGCAAGCTTGCGGTAAAAGGCTCTGTCCCAGAGAAGTGAGAGTTAGAACACGCACAGGCAAGGCTTGCCGTGCTGGCCAGGGCGAGGCACATATGCCACCATCGTCGGCCACGCCAGATTCTCTGTGGCACTACCACCGTCTTGAAAAAGTCCTTCATGGGGAAAACGGCAGGGGTGTTTTCTTGTTGCTCCATCGGAATCTCATTGGCCAGGGCTGGTCCTTCTGAAGTCAGCTACCCTTCAGTTTTGGCCTTCAAGTTACATCAGGACAGTTGTCTTTTATACTCCCAGTGAAGAGGAAGGTGTCACATCTGCAGGTTGGGGAGGGCAAGCCTGGTAGGGCCTGGGCTCCAAAGCCCACAACTCCCATGGAGTGGGCACAGGCACAGCTGGCCGGGACATGGTAGAAGTTGCACCTGTAGATGGTGGCCCATTGGGTGACAACAGGAAATCAGGTCTCTCCACTGAGCAAGCAGCCAGGACCCAGGAGACGGGAGGAGTCAAGCAGTTCTGGATAGGCACAAAGCTGAAGTTCGGTGCGGTACCCTATCTAGCAGCACCTATCCAGTTCGGGTGTAAATGTTACCAGTTCTTGCTTGTAAGTTACGGGATCAGACCCCAGCTTCCTTAAGGCAGAAAGGCATCTGCTGGGATATTCAGGTAAGAGATTTTAGAGCTGGAGAACGGGTTTAGAGACCAGGCAGCAGAAACACTGACTGGGCAACCCCATCACAGTCGCAGAGGCAGAACCCTACCACAGTCCAAGTCACTGCCCGCTCGAGGCTCCACACCACGGGGCTGGATTCTGAAACAGGACAGAGGTTTGGAGCTTTGATTGGTTTATCTGTGTCTTCTCTCTCATCCCAAAATCTCACCTTGAAGTCTTTTCATGTGCCCTTATTTGCAGTTAGGGTCTTTCCCTAAGTAATGAGGTTAAAATGAGGTCATTTGGATGGATCCTAATCTGACATGGCCTCAGGAAATGGGGAACAGTAATTTCTGCTCTTCAGGACACACAGTTTGTGGTATATTTTAATAGCAATCACAGAAAAAGAGTGCAATGCTAGAAAGCCAAGGAAAGAAAGGAAGAAAGAAGAAATAGGAGAGCTAGAGCTAGCTAGATGATAGAGAGATAGATGATAGATCGATAGATAGATGATAGATAGATAGATAGATGATAAATAGATGATAGAGTGATAAATGATAGACAGATAGATAATAGGTAGATAGATAGATGATAGATAGATGATAGAGTGATAGATAGATGATAGATTGATAGTTGATAGATATAGATGATGGATAGATATAGATCATAGATAAACGATAAATAGATGATAGATGATGATGATAGACAAATAGATAGTTGATAGATGGTAGATAGATGATAAATAGAAGATAGACAGACAGACAGACAGATATCCAGCATACTATTGAAGTCTGTACATTGCTAGGGCACACCGATCTCTCCGTTTTACTGGCACAGCTGATCTTGTAGGCATGAGGTCCATGCAGTTTCCCAGGGTTCTGTCTTCAGAAGTTCTTAGCACAGGGTTCAGTCTTAAAATTCTTCATCTTTTTTTAATGAAGGACCCCATTTTTAAATTTTGCAATGAGTCCCACAAATTAAGTGACAAGTCCTGTTGCCTGGTTGTCAGAGTAATTCTGCCAGATTAAACAGACTTTATCATCGTTTGCATTTGGTGGGGTAAAATGGAAGCCGAGAGTTAAGCAACTCAGTCAGGGTCCACAGAACTACCTAGAGATGGATCTAAAAGTGAGGCCTCTTGTGAAAAGACCTTTACTTGTCCCTTGACTTTCCTACCTTTTCTACAGCCTTTTCTCAGGTTCTGTAACTCTCAGCCCAGACTCGGAGGGGCTGTGCATCACTCAATGTGACGAACAGGCCAGCGTTTTCTGCGTGAGCTTTGTTGTCCCCGGATGCCTGGCCAGGTCCCTTTCTCCACCCCATCTGGCGGTGTTGCTTTAGTGCAGGTCAATGTCTCTGTTGGACATGTTCGCCAGCCTAAGCAGGGCTTTTGCCTGCCTGGACTCCAGGCTGCCTTGGCTTGAGTTCAGATAGAGATGCTGACCTCGGGCCCCTGAATCAATGCTGTTGGTCACGGTCTTTGGAGTCAACCGGTAACCTCTTCCTTGGTTCTAGATACCCAGGCTGTGTTCTTCCTGTGATAAGGCAATCCCGTATCGACAGTGTACTCTTAACATCTCTTAGTTTATGCTCAGCCTTGTGTCTACCAGGGGTTCTCCCGTCTGCTCTTCTGTCTGTTGTGGACTCATCATTTCTCACAGCCTGTTTCCCTTTTGTCCTTCCTCCTCTCTTCTGTGCTTGCTCTGGCTCTTCCCATAGGCTGAGGCCCTGGTTCTTGACTTTCCTACCTCTTCTACAGCCCGTTCTACCACAGTTCCCTACAGCCTCGCGTGGCCGTCCAGCACTCCAGCACATCCCATCATCGTGTTCTGGGGAAACATTAGATGAACGTGGGCTGTATATGTTCTCAGCACTCACTCAACTTGGGTCCATTTCCAAATGCACAGACAGATTGAAAGAGGCACTGGGAGCTGAACTGTTTTTTTCTTTACCACAAAATGCAACCATGTAGTGTGAGGTGTGCATTAATTAAATTGTGCTATTGACCATTCATCCACTAGGGTACATGAGTGTTGTCTTTCCACATTCCTTTGGAAACAGCCTCTCCCCCTTGCTTTGAGGGTTTGATGGAGTTGTTAGCCTTGTCCTGAGATTGGCCCGGGGGTTGCCATGTGATAAAAACAGAACCAATCAGAATCCCCCTCGGAAACAGTAGCTGGAAGCTGGAGCTTGGTCTCTTCCTCATTATACAGGGAAAGTATGAAGAGTGACGCCAAGAGAGAAAGGAAACTGAATAGGACTGAGGGCGGGGGTTTAGATGTAAAGATCTGACGTGATTTTTAACGATGACCACTATCTCATGGCACCATTAGAGACTAAATTGATTGACCAGTGGTCATTTAGAGTTTGAAGGCCTTGGAGTGGTTAAAGAAACTCAAGTGTGGCAAAGAAGGGCCTTGTCTGTCGTGCACAACGGCCCTGTATTCTCAGAATTTCTATAGCACTGTTCTCGGAATTTCTTAGTCACAATGTTGGGGCAGAGGTACTTTTGGCATTAGGAGGCAGGGTTGCTTCTGGCTTGAAATGTGCAGGCTGCTCATCTGTGTCCCAGAGCTCAACAGCAGTGTCTTCCTTTCTGGTCTCCATCTTAGTTTTGGAGGTGGTCTTGTCCTGAGCCTAGAGCTTCCCAATTTGCCTAGACTGGTTGCCTGCAAGCCCCAGGGATCCTCCTGTCTCTGCCTCCCCCCCCCCCCCCCCCCCCCCCCGTGCTGATGTAATAGCCCTGGCCTGACTTTTTTTACGTGAGTTTTGGGGGATTGAACCTAATTCCTCATGTTTATCTGGCAAGCACTTTACTGACTGAGCCATCCCTGCCCTGAGTGAGTTCTTCAGAGGGAAAGAATATTGTGTTGCCTGCTTGCCCACTCATAGAGGGAAGCAGAGTCCTGGTGTCCTTTGTGAACACATATTCCCAGCCCTGCTGGTGCAGCCCCCCATCTCTGGCTGTATGTTTCCTCCTGAGCCCCTTTGAGTTGGCTTTGGTCGCTGACAATGGGAAAGGAAATAAGTCACGCGGAGGGATGAGGAGCGCTCCGGTCTTCCGCGCTTGCTGCCCACAGCTCTCTAGTCTTCATCACACTAAATTAGCTCTTCGTTTTAGATCTGCTCCCAGCTCTGAGTATGGCATCCCCCTGCCTCCATGTCTTCTTGGCTCTTCTTTGGACCAGGTGGCCAGAATAAGGCACAGCACACAGCTCTGGCCCCTCACTCGCCTCCTCTCGGGCTCAAGCGCTGTGTTGTCTGAGGACGCTGGTCTGTCTGTAGCCCTGTTCATGCTGAGCCCTCTGTCGGCAATGTTTTCTACCTCTAGGTTCGTCAGACACCTCCTGGGAAGCCTCTGATAAACCCATGTCCCTCTTCTGTGCTCTGGAAATACACAGCATAGAACTCTGAAATTTGACCATCTTACAGTAAGTCATCTGCTAGTGTGTTTCTCTCGCCTCCTAGACTAGAAAATTCCCAAGTCTAGGGGTTAGATCTTACTCAGCTCCTGCAGTCCCTGGCACACAGTGGTCTATTTCTTAGTAAAAGATGCTGTTGAAATTAACTGGTCAGATATGACTGTCCTTTGCTTTGTTTTGCCTTTTGAGACAGGGTCTCTCGATGTAGCCCGGGATGGCCTTGAACCTGCGTCACACTCTTAAGTACTAGCAGACATGACTAGACCTGGGAAATCTTTCTGATGCAGCAGGCCAGTAAGTCATCTGAAGGCACCTGGGACGGGCCAACAGTTATATGTTGTATCACTTTTGAGTGAACCCTGGTGCCTTTGTGACCATACTTAATAACACCTGCGTAAGAAAAGCCTTTTAAAGACAAGTTAGTTTTGTGAGTGAGAGTTCCTGGAAAGAAGCTAACTAGCTGAATAAAACTTCAGGGACTGAGGGATGTGGAACGCTGCAGGCCTAGAGTCTAATTACAACTTTTCTTAGCGGTCTCTAGCCCCTACATAACCACTCCTTGTCCCTCTCCCTCTCCCTGGGTCAGACCTAACGTCCTGACTACAGATTAAAAACCTTTGGAATGTATTAATTAACAATGCTCTAATTCTCCACCAGTCAAAATGCTGAGGGCCATAGATAATACCTGAGGCCCGGACTGAGGTCTCTCCACCTCGGTTAACCCCACTGTGTTTCCACCAGTGTGTCTGAGAAATGCCTCATCTCGTGACTATCTTTCTGTTACTGTAACTTCAGGGAACTGCTTCCAATGGGCCGTGGAACTGTGTGTTTCTGGGCCCTGGCCGCTCATCTGGGCCGGGAATAAACCTTCTTATTCCCGTCGAGGTGAGAGCTGTGCTTTTCACGGATGGTTTTAACATTGTTTGTGTTCTGAATTGAGGAAGGACAATGGAACTGTCACCTTATGACCAGTAGCACTGTATTTCCCTGTGACCGTTTTATTCCCCGGCACACGTGGGTATGGTGACAATGAACTGCTCTCTAGGGACGGGGAGGCACTGGTCTTGTAGATGCCATCCCCTTTCCAGAATCCTAAGGGAAATAAGACTTCCTTGAAAGGTTTCAGGTTACAGGTTCAAGGGAGACACTGAAGCAGATTGTCCTATTGGGTAAGAGATTTATTGAAATTGTTATTAATGCCATGGGCATACAGACAGACAGACAGACAACAGCATGGTGGGAACTCTGAGGAGAATTGGGGGTCCCATCTTATAGGTTTCCAAGAAAGGGGATGGGCTCTATGCCACATGACTGGCAGATTGGCAGGTAGAGGGACGGAGCCTGGATGCGAAGTCAGCTCTGAAGATGGGGAGATGAGAATCCAGAAAAACAATTAGTGAGCGAGCCTTAAAAACGAGTGTGGTCTTGGGTAACATTCCTGAGTTCACGCAGTCTTTGTTCTTTGTCCTGGTTTGGGAAGGAAAGAAACTGGAGTGTGTGGTGTGTGGTCTCCAGGGCCCACTCTGAGGATATGAACCGCACTTTCATTTTCTCTTGATCGTCTCACAGTATACCTTTGTTTTCCTGTTTGTGTCTCCGAGGAGACAGCAGGGTGAGGAGGGCGAGGAGAAGTGAAGAAATGTGTATTTTTAGCCCTGACACAGCAGAAGGCTCTGAGACTTCTTTTATAAGCACATTTAAAAATAAATGTCAAGACTTAGAACGGAGTGATTTTTCAGTGTCCAACATCCTCCTTCCTTCTTTAGTGTGGGCTTATCTTGTGCCCTGGTTACACCTGTGTGGGGTTCTTTTCCACATCAGATACATGACTCACTAGTCAGCAGAAGGCTGACGGCCCCCTCTCTCTTCCGGCTGGTCTCATATGGTTCAGGCTGACCGTAAACTCCTACTGCCCTGCGTTCGCCTGGAATTCCAGGCTAACCATGTTCCCCACCATGCCTTATGCAGCTCCACGGGTCTAACCCAGGACTTTGTTCGAGCTAAACAAGCACTCTACCAAGGGAGCTGTAGAGCCTCCCTCCCTCCTCTCCTCCTTCCCCTCCTTGGGAGCTTGGGATGGAGCTTGGGACCTCTCACAGGCTAAGCCTGTGCTCTGCCACTGAGCTCCACCCCAGCCTCAGAGTAGAGACTCTGTAAAGACATGACATGAAATGTGTTCTTAGATTTAAGGCCAGAATGTGCACCTTCGTCTAAGTTTAACAACAAAACCATTTTCCTGCAAGGACCTGAAAGTGACTGACCACAGAATCCTGCTTTTACTCATAAGTCCATTCGATGCTGGCCAAAGGCACACTAAGAGTAAAGATTCCGGGTGTGATAGGGTACTGTTGTTGTCAGGACAACCAGCCTCTTTCTGATGGCTGTAAGGTCCACTGCACAGGAGATACACGCTTATACTGTAACTCTGACCAAGAACAAATAGTTGAGGAGGACACGGGCCCAGGGGGTGAAGCTGCTACTGTTACTCTAAGTGGACACAGTAGCAAACTGCTCTCTGAATTCTACCCACAGGTTAGTACAGCTCTCGGCTCGTCGGAGAAGTTTCTTTGCAGTGGGTGGTGGTTAATGTAAAAACTCACAACTGGTCAAAGTGCAGAATGTGTTTGTGGAGTGCTTAACCACAAATGGGATGTCTATATAAACCCTGTCCTCAAGGCTCTCTGGCTATTATGGAAGACAGTAGAAAGATTGTAAGAGCCCACGTGGAGAAGACTGGAGCAAAACAGTGTCTTCTGGACGTGACAGACCCACAGCACTCGTGGACACATGGCCACTGTGCCTGGCTGCACAAGATCAAGCCAGTTAGTGATAGGGAAAGGGCTGGTGTCAGTTGCTTTTCTGCTGCTATCTCAGAACACCATGGCCAAGGCAACTTAGAAAGCTTTTAATTTGGGCTCACAGTTCCGAAGGGTTACAGCCCATGGCCATCAAGGCATGGGCCCAATGCCTAGCAGGCAGCCAGGCATGACCCTGCAGAAGTAGCTGGGAGCTTACCTCTGATCCACAAGTGGAAGGCCGAGAGTGAGCTCACTGGGAGTGGTGTGCTTTTGAAGCCTCAGAGCCCACCCCCAGTGACACACCTCCTCCAACAAGGCCACACCTCCTAGTCCTTCTCAAACAGTTCCACCAACTGAGGACCAAACGTTCAAGTATATGAGCCTATGAGGGCTGTTCTCGTTCAAACCACTTACAGGGCTCATGATCCCCCACCTCTAACTGAGGAGCCATGGACAGCTGATGTCTTCTGGGGAGGGAGAGTCGATTTTCTTTAAGGGTGTGTCCCTGATAGGTCAAGCATGCTCCAGTGGACAGCCCCACACTCATGAGTTTATGGGTAGCACAAATTGGACTTAGTGGTATTAGAGAGATAATAATGTCTACAGTCACATTTTGATCAATGACAGACCAACAGAAGTCCTGTGAGATTATATGGAGCCAAATTAAAAACTCTTATCACCTACTAATGCCACAGTCATAGTAAGGCTGTGGCGGGGGCTGGCGTAAGCAAACCATTCAGATAAGTTTAGATGCGTAAACACTGCTGTCGTGCTCAGTGCAGTAACACAGGGCACCGGTTTGCAGCCTAGCAACAGGCGTCTGCATAGGTGTGTGGTAGGAGCCAGGATCTTGTAAGTACCCTTGACCAAGAGCAAAAGCACCTCTGAGATCACGGCCCTGTCACTGGAAGTGCGTGTGATTATAAAATTCTGACCGACTTGGCACTCAGATCTTTTATGGCATGCACTGTATTTTGTGACAAATGAGTGTCTGGCTACGTCTGTGTCTTTGGTGGTGAGCTTTCCCAGGGTAAGGGTCTTACGGGAGTTGTCTCGATTTTACTAGCAATTATCCCTGTTCCTGACACAGCAGGGACACTTGAGGAGTATTTTGTGGAAGAGCACTGTGCACTACCTGCAAGGAGAGATCAGCCGACTCATCGTAGAGGAATTCAGTGCTACGGAATTCTATGCTGAGACACCTGGATTGCTAACCAGAAAAAAAAACACAGGTGAGTCATGAATGAGGTGATAGTCAATTTGCAGTGTGTCTTTCCTTACAGAGATAAGCCAGCTTGGTGTAAAATATGTTAGCCACACTTGTGGTTAATTTTGATTGTCAACTTGATGGTATTGAGAGATGTCCAGGCAGTTAGTATAGCTCACTTCTGAGTGTACCTGTGAAGGTATTTCCATATAAGGGTACTGGGCAGGCCTTCCTTGAATGTGGTTGACACCATCCAACAGGCTCAATGGGGGCGGGGCAGATGGATTAAAAGAGGAGCAAGCCAGTTAGTGTAAACATTCATCTTTCTGAAACCGGGAAAAAAAAGAAAAAAAAAAACCCTTTTCCTTCTTTGAATCATTTCTCTTAGGTATAGCCACAACAACAAAAAGCTAACTTTATACAACACAGTGGTAGCAGCCTGCCTCACAAACATGAGGCCAAGCTGATCCCCAGCTTCACGCAGTAAATAATCGTAATTACCTGTTTTTCACCAAACCCTTCAGATAGTCAAAAGCGTTAATGGGGCTAGACACATAGATTGTTGGCAGCTGAATATGTAGGTGCCCCAACTTTGATCCTTGGCACCAATTAAAGTCCATGGGTGGCACAATACTGTAGTCACAACGCTCTGCAGGTGGAGGGTAAGAAGTTCAAGGTCATCCTCAACTGCATAACAGGTTTGAGGCCTGCCTGGGACACATGCTATTCTCCCTGTCTCTAAAAAGGAAAAAAAATATTAATGGAGTATGGAAGCAGGGACTGTTCAGCTCCAAATGAAGAACCTGAAAACGTAGATTTTTTTTTTTTTTACATATTTTGTACATTCTGAAGAAACATTAATAATAGCAAACCTGTGCTGTTTGTGTTAGAAATAGTTTGAGTTAATCATTTCCAGATGATGCATCTGGTTTTTCAATTTCATAGATTTTCTTTGTGCTGGATATTTTAAGATAATACTGTTGACAAGTACAGATATGAACAGAAGGACCCACTGAGTTTAATTATATTAGCCAGTGGACTTGCTTAGTAAGAATGCTAGCAATCAGCCAGCGGTGGTGGCTCACGTCTTTAATCCCAGCACTCGGGAGGCAGAGGCAGGTGGATCTCTGTGAGTTCGAGGCCAGCCTGGTCTACAAAGTGAGTTCCAGGAAAGGCACAAAGCTACACAGAGAAACCCTGTCTCAAAAAAAAATAACTAAAAAAAAAAAAATTAAGAATGCTAGCAATCTCAGCACTATACTTTACTTCCGTTTCTTTTTAAGACAGGGTTACTGTGTAGCCCAAGGTGGCGTTACACTCAAGGTTCTCCTGCCTCAGCATCCGAAGAATTGTCATTCAAGGTGTGTTCTCCACTGAGCAACCGGGCATTGGTCCAAGAAAGTGTCTGCACAGGCCCTGACTGGCTTTTCTCACCCTGAAGGTGACTGATTATCTTCATATTCCACATGAAGAAATGGAAGCTCAGAGAGCTGAGCTAGAATTGCCACAGGCCACAGTTAATGCATTGCAAGGTCAGGGGCGTGGCCCGTGTTTAGCCTCCTGGTCTAATACCCCTCCTCTTTACCATGCAGTATATGAACTGGTTTTCAAGTGTTGAACACCCACCATATGCTCTGGACTCTCCAGGAAGACCTGACTACACCTAGAGACTTGGAACCAAATCCACTCGGAGAAGAATTACCAATACTATTGTTTCCACTCGAGATAAACTCACCTGTGTGGTCACGTCTTATGTGAACACTCAAATACTGACCCAAATCTCCTCTTAGCTGCAGATGTTGCAGGAGTTTGTGATTAGAGAGACGTGCTGGGGAGGGGCCATTCCCCAATCCACCTAAGAAAGGGTTAATAATCCAGGCACAGTGAAGCTGGGGCTGTCAGCAAGAACTGAAGTAACAGTACGTGAAATGAGAAGAATGCTTTTCTGTCCTAGGTAAAGACCGGGTAGCAGGAAAAACTATTCACACCAGCAACATGTGTTTGCTTTCAAGATACCACAGGAGAAAGCCCACCCTGCAGTGAACGGAGCCTGCTGTCTCTTTTGACACCCACTTCATCATGGGACCAGAGTTGCTCCCTTTCTGGAGACTTGGCAGACCCAGATCTTGAAACCAGTGACAGTCTTCTCTCCAGAGTCCTGCCCCGGGACAGAAAAGAGATGGAGCAGGGTAGTGATGAAACGGAAGAGAAGGCTTAAAGGGAGGAGAGATGTGTGCTGGGGAGTAGAAGAGAATATGTGTGAGATATTATCTGAAAAGTAAAAGGGGACACCATTCCCCCTCAAAGATATGCCATTTGAGGGCTGGCAATGGGGCTCTCCTTGCTTGAGCTATTGAGTCCTGGAGGAGGGGACTGTGCCATCTGGAGGAAGGACACAGGTCTCTTCCAGTTTGTATGAATCTACAGTGGTAGAGTATGGCTCCTAATAACACCTTGTTAAGTAAGCCCTGCAGATGTCCATCAGGTATTCCATTTGGAGACAGGCACAAGAGGAGGTGTCTGGAAGGGATGACTTCCTGCCCTGGAGTAATTTCTGTGCTCTGTGGGGCAGCTTGAGTGGCAGGCATCAAGCTTGAGAAATGGTTCTCAACCTGTGGGTCCCGACCCCTTTGACAACTCTCTATCTCAAAAAAAGTTTATATTATGATTCATAACAGTAGCAAAATTACAGTTATGAAGTAGTAACAAAAATAATTTTATGGTTGGGGTCACTACAAAATAAGAAACTGTATTAAAGGGTCATAGAATTAGAAAGGTTGAGACCCACTGTCTTAGGGTTTTTAACTGCTGTGAAGAGACACCATGACCACGGCAAATCTTATAAAGGAAAACATTTCGTTGGGCTGGCTTACAGCTCAGAGGTTTAGTCCACTATCATCATGGCAGGACATGGTGGCATGCAGGCAGACATGGTGCTGGAGAAGGAGCTGAGAGTTCTACATCATGATCTGCAGGCAACAGGAAGTGAACTGTGTCTCACCGAGTGTAGCTTGAGCAGAGACCTCAAAGTTCACCCCCACAGTGACACACTTCCTCCAACAAAACCATACCTCCTAATAGCACAACTCCTCATGGGGACTATTTTCTTTCAAACCACCACATTCTACTCCCTGGCCCCCAAAGGCTTGTAGCCATTTCATAATGCAAACATGCATTCAGTCCAGCTTCTAAAGTCCCCATAGTCTGTAACAGTCTCAAACTTATTTAAAAGTCTAAAGTTCAAAGTCTCTTCTGAGATGCATGCAATCTCTTAACTGTAATCCCCTGTAAAATCAAAATAAAAACAGATCACATACTTCCAACATGTAATGGGACAGGATATACATTATCATTCCTAAACAAAGAGGAGGGGCACAGTGAGGAAACGCTGGACCAAAGCAAGACCAAAAACAAGCTGAGCAAACCCCAAACTGCATCTCCATGTCTGATGTCAAAATGCTCTTCAGATCT
This sequence comes from Peromyscus aztecus, assembly GCA_902168405.1. Classification (NCBI taxonomy): domain Eukaryota; kingdom Metazoa; phylum Chordata; class Mammalia; order Rodentia; family Cricetidae; genus Peromyscus; species Peromyscus aztecus. Next base: position 77,196 of record CABHPQ010166613.1, read on the forward strand.
CCAACTCCTCTCAGCTTTGTTGACTGCAACATAATTCTTTCTCTTGGGCTGGTTCCACTGCCTGTTAGCAGCTTTCCACAGGAGGTATCCCATGGCCCTGGTATCTCCAACATCTTGGGGTCTCCAAGACAATCCAGCTTCACCTTCACAACTTCACTCAGTGGCCTCTATGGGCCTCCATGCAGGGACACCCCTGACACATGCCTGGCCTCAGTGGCTTTCCTAGTCATAGAGAAAGATTCCATAATCTCTTTCTTCTGTCCTTGACTCTAAAGCCAGAACCATGTGGCCAAAGCTGCCAAGTTCTGCTGCTTACTGGGATAGGAACATGGCCCCCTTGTTCAATTCCATCTTCACCAGCTTTCTGTCCTTCACTGCCTAAGCTTGGGTGTTCTGGAACTCACTCTATAGACCAGGCTGGCCTCAAACTTAGAGATCCACCTGACTATCTCCTGAGTGCTAGGATTAAAGGTATGTACAACCACACCTGGACCTAAACTGTTCTTTAATTCTTTCTCACAAATTGAAAGCTTAGCTGGGTGGGGTCTTGCCCTGAGGTCACCACTCTTTCTATTCCATTTCTTAATCTGTTTATTTCTTGAACACAGGACTTAGCCATTCCACTTATGGTGGCCCTTTCTCCTTAAATTGTACATTTTGTATTTTTCCTTGCTCAGCTTGCTGCTTTTCATTATGAATCTTTATAAGCATGAATATTAGTAACCACACAACAGAGTCTACAATGAGCTATTTTGAGATTTCCTCTGCCAATGGAATTAATTCAAATCTCTTCACTTTAGCCTTAGGCAGACTCTTCGAACAAGGGTCAAAAGCAGCCACATTTTTCACCAAAATATCACAAGAGTGATATTTTGATAGGCAACATACTAAAATTATTTTCCACTGAAACATTTTGAGCCAGGCCCCCACTGTTCAAATCTTCCATGCTCCCTACTAGGATGGCTCATTAAGCAGTGTTTAAAGCATTCCATTGCTTTCCTAAACCAAAGTCCCAAAGTCCAAATTCCTCCAAACAAAAACATGGTCAGGCTTGTCACAGCAATATCCCATCCCTGGTTCCAACTTCTGTCTTATTAGGGTTTTTGTTGCTGTGAAGAGACACCGTGACCACGGCACCTCTTATAAAGGAAAACATTTAACTGGGGCTGGCTTACAGTTCAGAGGTTTAGTCTATTATCATCATAGCATGTGGTGTGCAGGCAGACATGGTGCTGGAGAAAGAGCTGAGTGTTCTACATTTTGATCCACAGGCAGCAGGAAGTGAACTGTGTCACACTGAGTGTAGCTTGAGCAAAGAACACCTCAAAGCTCACCCCCACCATGACATACTTCTTCCAACAAAGCCATATCTCCTAATAGTGCCACTCCCTATGGGGGCCATTTTCTTTCAAACCACCACACCCACTGAGCTAGAGAAACACCCATGGGGCTGACACACACTCCTCTCCTCTGAGGCAAGCTAGTGACTACCACTTGTGAGAAGAAAAAGAAAAGATCTGCTACACAGTTTTCCATACTGGACCGTGAGCTTACTTGTCTTCTAATTAAGAGCAGCTCAGCCAATTTTACCCCACCCCAGCCTAGTAAAAGGCTATGCATTCTTCTACTCTCCTTAGACTTCCAGATATTTGCGGGAGTGACTGCAGATTTATAAAAAGATAAACAAAGGCATGCTGTTTCTGTTGTTAGCTTTACCAAAGAGTTCTTTTAATGGTACCCCAGAACACTTACATTTTCTTAAGGTACTTTTGTAGAATGCTGTATTCCAGTTGTAACAGCCATTGCCGTCTTAATTAGAGCAGTCCTGACACTCCCTCCTAGAGGAAGGGAGCCGTGATGGCATCAGACCTGGACCTGAGGTCCCAGCCTCTGCTCCTACACCTCTTTCCCAGAATCACCTCTTTCACATGTGATCCTATGTGAGCTGTAGCTATCTCCGGGTGCCAGGAGGTGCTGAAATAGATGGATTGTGGGAGGCTAACTGAATGGAGGATTCTGTCTGTGCATCTGTGAGGAAGTCGTCCGTGCAGGGATGAGGCTTTCTGATGATGTAGGTACTATGGGATAGTGCCACTGAGCCCCGGGTGGCAGAGGTGAGAGGTGGAGGGAAAAGCTGGTGTTGGTCACAGGATCGAAACTCCAGATACAGCCTCATTTTGGAAACCCCCTACGTGAACCAGTAAATTTGTTTCTCTAAGGTAAACTGGGTCAGGGTTTTCTGTTGTTTGCAATAAAAATGCCACAGCAGTATGTGTGGTGAAGTAACAGCATTTGCAGTTTCGTTTCTATAGTGGATGCAGCATTATAAACTATTGGCCATCAGCATAGCAGGAGGGCTGTCAAAAGGAAATGAGCTGTAGCTTCCTCCCCCTAGCTTCCTGCTCTTCTACCCCTCAGCTGCTGAAGGACATACTTGGGTAAATCCTAGCTGCTAAAGTCAAGTGCCCTGAAGACTTTGCTTTACAGGAGAGCATGTCGGGTCCCACACTGTCGAGTGGAAGACACTGAGAGTGTTAGGAACCCAGATCTTCCTTCCCTTTCAATGGAGTGGACCTCGTGACCTTTTAACTATTCACTGTGATCTGTGCTTATTGTCTATCAAAGATAGCAGTCAACCGTACTTCCCAACCTGCTAAGAGAAAGGTGGCGGTGTGGCGTTGCCGACCATAGCATTCTCCTGGGGTTCCGGAGCCACCTTTGAATCCCCTTTACTGTGGGCAGTGTTGAGAACTGAGCCTCCAGTGTCAGGCATGGGGAGCAAGCTCTCCACTGCGGAGCCCCGGCCATCACTTGAATCCTTTTCATATCCTTTACCACTGAGCAGATGTTTTCAAGTATCCATTTATAAGTAGCCGAATTATTCCGTATCTGAATAAATCTCACTTTGCGTATGTATCAGGCATGTTACTCTGTGGACTTCACCCTCTGTCTGTGCTGGGGAGCTGGACAACTACCCTGATGTTTGTTAATCCACTGTGGTGGGCCCTTGAGATAAAACTAGTCTCACAGAAATTACTTGGTCTTTTCTAACTCCCCATCTGCTGCAGGGCCCCAAATCCAGCTTGTTAACAATACCCATGGTCTCACAAATTGCTTGAAATTCCTTTTTTGTCTCCAATTTCCCCAGCTATAATGTGTAGAGGACTGGGCTCTGTTCCCTTCCCCAGGTGGGAGGGAGCAGCTGTCTCCCAACTTTGACATGGTCCTCTGGGCTCGCCTCCCTGCTGCCTGTGTGCTGGTACTGGGAGTGGATGCTCTAGGGGCCCAAAGTCCAGGCAGCCTGTGAGTGGAAGGCACTTGGCCAGGCTGGCAGCATGAATGCAGTAGATGCTGTGAGGTCAGGGTCTAATGTGGACTCGGTGGGCAGAATGGTCCCGAAGATCTCCTAATGCCTTGCCCACCAAAATGTGTCTACACATGAATTTATTAAAGAGACCCTGGCCCTGTGTCACTTGGGATCTGCTCTCTACTCAGTGGGATGTGTACCCCCCAGCATCCTTTCTTATCAAGGATGCCATTCAGTTCTCCTGGAAATGGGTCATTACAGTATCCAAGAAAGCAAGGTTACAGTCTGAATGCCATTAAGGCCAGTGACAATGCTTACAGCTGAGACTAACTCTACTTGAAGAGCACTTGGATTAAAGGGTCAATTTGTAAAGTCTTTCTTAGCATGATGCCATAATTCCTAAATTAGATGGTACCATTTCCAGGCAGAGACACCTTTTTTTTTTTTAATTTTAGTATTCCAATTTATTTCAGTTATTGTTGAGTGTTATCTTAAACTGTAATTCCAGCAGCCCAGAGGCTGAGGCAGGAGCATTGCAATGAGTTCAAGGCCAATCTGGGCTGCAGAGTAAAACCCTGTCTCAAACAGACAATGATTTTACAAGAGTAGTACAGAACAGCTAGACTTGAGGCATGGGCCTGTTGTCCTAACTGGTTGGGAGGCCAGGAAGGGTGACTGAGCCCAGGAATTCCAGGCCAGCCTGAGTAGCATAGCGAGATCCTATAAGAAAGGAGAAAGAGAAGTCTACCAGCTGAGAGACAGCAACTGGCGTCACTCTTAAATTTCGTGGGTGAAAATGAGATATGGAGTTAGATTGCCTTGTAAGGAATGGTACAAATAACAGTGAAACGAACACATGGCAAGTTTAAATTACTGTATGTTTGTGTGACAGTATCTGTTAAGCTCCCTATAATGTTGGATGTTATATTCGAGGGAATGTCTAGATCTGGGTATGAATGGTCTTGATGTTTAAAAGCCATTCAGCAGGGAAGTTTCTTCTAATTCAAGTGAATGACCTCTAAGGCAGGGAAGCTAGTCCATTTGGAATAAACATAATCCTCTTTTTTTGAAGATTTATTTATTTATTATGTATACAGCGTTCTGTCTACATGTATCCTTGCAGGCTAGAAGAAGGCACCAGATCTCATTACAGATGGTTGTGAGCCACCATGTGGTTGCTGGGAATTGAACTCAGAACCTCTGGAAGAGCAGCCAGGGCTCTTAACCTCTGAGCCATCTCTCCAGCCCTAAACATAATCTTCTAACACTATTGTTTAACTGCTAAAGTAAAGGAGATAACATTTAAAAAACCCTAAACCTGTTTCTTTTTTGTGTCTAAACGGTGCATGCAGACACCACCAGCTCACCGTCAGAAGTGACACTGCACCTCTGATTAAATTATCACCTTTGGCATTTTGCTGACTTTGGCTGACATAAAAACCACAGCTTTTTTGTTTCACTGGCATGGAAGTATAGTCGTCAGGGTGCTAAGAGAACACATCTTAACAGCTCACTTCTTAAGACTTTTAAATATTTGGCTGTGTGGCACAGGGACCCTCGGCTCTCCTCGGCTCTAATGTTGGTGGTGGGCCCCAGCAAGTGGTCCAAGCTCTGGAGGCCACGCCCCCAGCGCCCACCTGCTCGGCGATTGGCTGCCTTGGGCCTAGTGGGCGGCCCGGGTCGGGACGAAGTTGGGGGTGCCGGGCGCTGGACTTCCAAGGGTTCTGACACTTAGAGCCCCAGCCAAAGCACCTGGGTGTCCTGCCGCGCTCTGTCGCAGCGGACCAGGAGTTCTCTGACCCCGAGTCCAAGCTCCCC